>JAVQJW010363816.1:0-11720 GCA_036025195.1 Hypseleotris klunzingeri
AGTCCTTAACTACATTGTATCTACTTCATTAAGTACAATGTGATACACTGTGAAACAATCTGGAATAACATATAACTACATAGTACATACATAATAGTAAAGTTTATGGTTAAGGTTAGAGTTAGTTACAATGTAGTTATGTGTAATTACAGTTTGCCTGTCCTGTAGCAGCTCCTCTGGTGGGATGTCTCAAAGTCACAGAATGAGTAATTAAGTGTGTTGGTAATTACATCATGGCCGTGTGAGGGTTGGATGTAGCTGGAGTAATGGAGATGTTTACACCATTAGGGCTATCCGTCTTGGTTGTGTGCGTGTGTGGTCGGTGAACATTACTTTCCTCCTGCTCCTACAAGAAAATACAGTGTTCTGACAATCAGGCACCTGAGCTAACAGTCCTCCCCACAGTTGCACAGACACAATGAGAGAGAGAGAAGAGGGGAGTGGAAGGGATGTTATGAAAGACCGTAAGGCAGGACGAGTACGCACGAATGTAGATGGTATTGGCCTGGATCATCTAAATGTATTATATGTTAATGTGAGTGCCCTGGTCTTGATGAGGTGGGCTGGACCTGTTGTACATGCAAGAATATAAGCCATGTAATACAGTAAATGCGACCATTCGTTTTACAGAGAAAGTTACATTCTACACTCAAAACTAAAATATTTTCTTTCTTTCACTTTAACAAATGAGAACTGACTGAAGGGAGCAATTGCAGTAGTTTAGTTCAGGGAAAATATTTGTTATATTTATATTACACAATAGTGAAGAATCCAGTCCTTGTGGCTGGACTTCCCCGATCCTATCTTGCAATGCACATTTTTAGTTTCTTGTGGTGTATTCATCCAATATCCACACAAAAATCTTCTTCTTTGACCCATTGCAGACCTGTTGAATTTCTTCATAACATTTACAGGATTTTTTTCTTAACTGATCCACATCTGAACATTCGCACAACCATAACACCCCTATTTCAAAAGGGGGTGCTGCAATTAGTTCATTTGGCAGCGCTGCAGCAACATACATCTCTCCCTAGCATTGTGGGTTTGACATTCTGCCCAAGCTTTCCTATGACTTTTTCACGGTCCTGTCCAATATAAGGCAAAAGGACTAACAATACAGACAATAATAACAATAAAGGGATATTTGATTGCATGGGGTAGTTGCAGTAACATCCAGTACCATTAACTAACTGTCCACAAGTACCCCACATATCCACATTAACTCATGCTAACTACTGCCGCCAAAAAAGTCTATTGTGTAAACTTACTGATGAGTATTTATGGATCAGTGTCATTCCAGACTCCGGTCAGAGCTCCAACCCACTGTCCACAAACCACATACAATCAGATTTATTTTCGGCGAGTAGGTAGCCGAAAGTTCCCAGCCACATTCTTGTGCATGACGTCAGCCCTCAGCAGGGACATCCATAATAAACACATATCCTCGGACATGCAAACTCTCCTGACAGCTACTTGCTAGTTGTTTATGTGCGGCCTGCATAGAAATGCTAACACAGGGGTCTCCAAGTTTCCAGTCCCGAAATGTGACCTCGTCCCGCCTCGTCCCGCCTCATGCACCATGCTCTACCCTATGGGACCGGTGCTAACCTTGAGTGCTGCCCCCTGGCCCAACATCTTGACCCCCGGGTAGACCCCTAGTGCTCCGCCGAACTCCCAGGGGAGCCATGTTGAGCAAGCGTCCTGTTCTGGGATAAGCGAGCAGCAGGAAGTAGGGGGCCTTCTCCCCGCACCTCTCGCCTGCAACATTTGACAGCTAATATTTTTGGACTTGCAATCGGCACTTCCAAGCAGGGATCCCGTTACGACCTATGCGGAGCAGGCCAGCTGTTCAAACACAGTGATTAATTTAAGGAATTTGGTTTGTAAAACAATCTGCGAGCATTTCGCTAGCTCTCCGACCAGCACACTTTTGTCATCACTCATTGGCACTTTGGTTCTTTCGTTACTTCATCTTTCTTTTCCTGTTCTTGGACTTGTGTGCCAGCTGGGACCAAGTGGATAGACCTCATTAACAGGGCCAAGTCAATGTGCTGTTGAAAGATAGTGTAGTAGGTTTGAAAAGTGACAGTGCAATTGGTATATGGGATTTTGGGGATTTCAACTCAGGAAAAACAAAGGCATCAGAAGTTATGGCACTGAGGTGGTGATGAATTTTAGATGTTATGGTGGAGATGAAGGAGAGATGTTCTATTTGTGAGGTTGTGATGGAGGGGAGATTTGCTCATCTGTTGCCAGTATGTTTTGCAATTCTATACCTCACAATCCCTCTGCCTGTCAACTATTGTGACAGATATTTAATAAAAATACTTGAAAAAAATAGCATGACTGTACCTATGCAAAGTTTCTCGAAGGCAAACTGTCAAGATGACTTCTATTTAGATCTTGTTTCAGTGATTTCATTTCTTCACAACAATGGCAGGTGGTATTAAAAAGCCCTGATGCAAGTTTTCAGACTGTTTTCTGACACATTTTCATTTATAAAGATGCGTCTGATTTTAAAAAACGAGGCAAAAACCTCTAGGGCTGTGTGATGCAGAATGTAATGACCCAAATAATAGGCTTTAATATCTTGGGCTGTATTGCTGTTGCCTTGGCAGCATTACCTGAATTTGATGGAGCAATTTTGGACCATTTCCTTTAGTTGCTGTGTATGTATCAAAGCATTTGAGAGTATAATTTCTTAGGTAATCTGGAGTGCAGTCATGTTTTTTATTACCATGTCATATGCGTGGAGCAGGTGAAGTCTCCCGGTGCCAATTCCCAACCTCCATTCTTCTTCTTCTTCTTCTTCCCTCCATCTCTGTGCTTCTCGTGAGTAGTGCAGGTGCAGACTGTTTATCACTGCTCAGTCTGAGACCTCAACTCCCATCAGGCCACAGTAACCGCCACCTCCTTGCTCGGGGTCAGAGGTCGCGTGGGTGTGCAGACGAGAGGTAGTCGAAGCTTGAGAAGAAAAACTTTTCTAGCCAAAAAACACTCAGGGTAAGTCAGGTAAATGTGACAATATCTAAGGGAGGGGCTGTTTATGTAATGCAGTCAATATGATGTTTATTTTTATGTTTTTGTAAGGGAGTAGCAGTAGGCAGTAGCAGCAAGCCAACTGACTGTGATCTGTATGTCCTACTTGTGGTACTGTGGATTTTCTCTAAGTATGCCAGCTTCTCCACACTGTTCTAAGATGTGTTTTATGAATTTTGAGTAAATGGTTGTTGGCCAGTATAATGGTGTACCCCACCTAAGACCTATAAGGTTAAGTAAGGTTAAATTCCACCATGTGTTGGGTTTCTTCTAATGCAGTTTAGTTAATAGGAGAAGATGAGATACTGGGTAATATCTCTCTGGGTCCTCTCTGTACTCCGGCTTCCTCCTACCACATGTGTCAAGAGAACTGACTACTCTAAATTGTCCCTATAGTAAATTAATGTGAATGATTGTCTGTCTGTCTCAGTGTAAGCCCTACAACTAACTGGACATTGTCCTGGTCATCAGTTAGTCGGTGTGTGTTCATGCTGCATATAGCCCATGGATAAAAGTCTGTTAGTCTGGCTTGTCTTTAATATTTTGGGCCCTGTTGAGACATCTAGAGTTGGACATCTGGTCTTTGCGGTTTCTTCCAGAGATTGCATGGAGGAATTCTATGGGGTCATTCAAACCCAACCTGGCTAAAATATATACTGCATATCAGCCTTCTTGAGACTGGATACCTCTATCTGGTAAAAACTATACCATGGTCAGTATAAATGATGCACCTCTTGTTTACAAAATCTATCAAACTCATATAACCACGTACTCATAAAACATATAAAGCTTATGGTATCTAGAAGCTAATATTATATGAACAAAACACTGAAACATGTAGAGTGACACAATGAACCGCACCTCATACAAGGACTAGCTCTCCCCTCTGCAGTCCCCACACAGATGTTTCGACACAGAGAGAGGCCAGAGGAGCAGTTGGCTGAAACCCCACAGCACACACGACCTTACACATGCCTCGCAATCGCTTCTCTCTAAAAAGCCAACGGGGACTTTTTGAAACTATTTCTATTAGGAGTCTGGCTTTTGTCTGTCTAACAACATCTGCTGTGAAAAAGGACTTGGTGAAAGAATTAAGGCAAGCCCCAGGACAAAGGGCCCGCTACCAGGGTTACTGAGAGGTTCGGCTTATGAGGCACACGGAGCCACCTGATCACGCACTTCCACATATTATATCCTGTTAGAGGGCTGCACCTGACCCACTTCACACCACAGCAATGGGAAGGGAGCCAAGACTGTATTAGGTTCTTGGAGAGTTTGAAAAGTCTCAAATGGGAGATGATTTTTTGTAGAAAATAAGTAAGGAACAGATAAGTTTAAGCTACACTACTTGAGATTTTCTTGTGGCATGAAGTCAACCTGGACCCCAATCGATTTAAACAAGAACATCAGTAGTGGATTTAGCGGTTTGGGGGCTCAAGGAAAACATGGGCAGGGGACCCTCTTGATTTGTCAGTTCACAGCCATAACATAAACCATTAACCATAAAGGAGAAAAGGCAAAACTGGTGAGGCGTATTGGCGGCCGTGAAATGGCAGTTGAACCTCTATAAGGACATCACCAGGACTGAGCAGCTGCCTAGTTTTGCCAAATGGTAGAGCCGCCTCTGAACATCTTAATGACCATATCTGCTTTTCTTGACCATTTTGTAAAATACCTCCCATGTCCTACATTTGTTGTCCTTGGGCATTCACTTTGGCCACCTTGTCAATAAACAGTTTGTGGAGTCATGGTCATTGCACCCTGCCACATCTCCGTCAGTCTGCCACAGAGCAGCTGTGTATGGCTACAGAAGTAACCATGGTGACTGTGGAGTGAAAGAGTCATTTGTAAAGGATGTTGAGGGCCTTACAAAGTACCACAAAAACCCCAATCCTTTTTTTATCCTTAATACAAGCCCATCCATATTTTATTTGTGGACCTTGGAAATGATCAAATGTTTGTATTCCACCACATTTGCCTGGAGCTCAGTGTGTTTTGTGGCTATGGATTCCAAAGCTCTGAGATTCCAGAGAGGTATTAAGTGACTGGAAGCGGAAATCCCCTCTCTGTGACCGCTGGCGTTTGTTTGGTTTAGCTGAGCTCCGCGATGGGTGGCATTGTGGGCCAGGGCCGCGCTCACTTCCAGATGCCCAGGAGGGAGCGGTCAGAGCCTGCCTCCATGCCCGGCTGGCAAAGTGTGGAGCAGCCCAACATACTATACTGCTGCAGGCTTACATCTTCCATTCCCCTCCCTTAAGGCACCTCCAGCTTCTCTTACCATGTGTCAAGGCTGCACCAACAGAGGAGGCTTGTGACTAAATAATTGCAAACAGACATACTAGGCACCAGGTTTGGCAGATGGGTGATCTAAATGCTCTGGGAGTACTCGAAGGGTATGCAACCTCACCTGATTCTAGTAAACATTCAACATAATGGCTTTCTAGTTTTTTATTCACATCTGTTGTCAGTAGTACAGTCTGTTACTATGATGGTAAAATTGCATCTGTCTGGAATTCCTTTATCACCAGGTGTACACGCATAAATATCTATTTTAATTCAGACTCAGGAAGTGTACTTTTTGTTACAATCCCAAAAGCAGAGGGGAAAAAAATATGCCAAATGGAAATGCAAATCATTCAGCCTACATGGAATGGACTGCAGCCACTTGGTACTCAATCAAAGGTAGAACTTAAAATATATCACGGCAATGTATAGGTCAGATCAACTGTATTTAATCAAGTGAATTTCAAGAGTGTAGGTAGACTATACCCTCCATCTAGAAACCATCCAGCCTGGACACCCTTTGGAAAGCTTACATGTAAAGCACTTGAAGGAAAGGCTTTTGGAGCAGGAGGAAAACTGTAAAGGGAGGGACGGGGGGATAAAAACGAGGGAAAAACATCTTGCGTTCCTTTATCCCGGCCAATCTCAGCTGCACCTGTGATCACAACCCCTGTGTGTACTGCAGTGATTGTGTAACCTGGAGTGAGCTGGAGGAGTGAGGAGAGGGCTAATAATGACATAACGCCTTCCCTTGCACTAGTGAAGCCATGACAAAACCCAGTCACCTGTATGCACAACCTCTACGAGTGTCCCCCTGTAGCCCACAGCTGGGATTACACTCTCACTACTCCTGGTACTAAGAAGAACAAGATCATCAAAACTTAATTTAAGTTAGAGTCAATCCACCTTACAAAGATTACAACTGACTAACAAATACCTTCACTAACATCATATTGAACAGATAAACAAGCGGAAAAATGACACAATTTCTGCACCATAAAAATGACTGAATTTTAAGTCTATACATTTGCAGTGTTGACATATAATGGTGGCAGCCATGTTGGATTTTCTAGAACAGAAATCATTATTGCCATCTAGTGGACAAAATTTAGGGGCTGCCTTTAAAATGGAACAATGCAACTTTCTTTATCTTTCTGTGCATTGATTTCTCCAAAACTGTTGGAAGAGGGAAGACGTGAGCAATGCAGAAAAAATAGAAACGTTGCATTGTTTTTAGTACATTACACAAAAGTACCAGTAGAATCATTGACTCATATCCATTCAGCGAGGGCTATTTAGAGTCATCTGTGGATCTAGAAACTGGGAGATTGACCCCCCAACCTGCTGGGCGTCAGAACCACTTGCCACCTTTAAACCTCTTTACCTAATATTATCATCATAGCATTTTGCAGTACATTGTCAAATTTCAGTACTTCTTTACCCCTCATTTTCCCAGCCCTTCCAACACACATATAAATGAGGTTGTGGGCCATTGCGTTTCTTCCATTCTGCGCAGGCTGTTGTTTTTAATCATAATAGTAACCAGACTGTAATCACCTTATTGCACACATGGTGATTTTGACAAGTGCTGGGAGTCATGTGCTGAGGCTTTGGCAGGGTTAGCAAACCACTCTCCCAGCTGTGAGCTCTGAACGCCCCGCCCCTTACAGACCCCTCCCCGCCCCAGACAACACTGTAGCCTGCAGGCATCAGAGCGGCCCATAATCTGAATCAGATATTGGACTTACACGGGTTCCATACTGTAAGTTGTTTTCGATTTTGAGCAATATGCTATGGCCCTCTTGTGGTTTATGTAAAGTAGTTGTAGATTCCTAGTACTTGCATGGTACTTGAAAACTACAACTTTATAAGCAAGGCACATACAACACACTGTGGATTAGAAATCAGGCTGAATGCTGTTCCCGTCATACAGGTGAACTGCACTCATCTAAATTTGCCATAGTGAATGAAAGTGATATTAATTTGCTGTCTATCAATATTCAAATCTAATTGAACGTGGGTAGCCTTTGGCCACTAAACACAAAAAATAAGCACCAAAAACGTTGTCATATAGATTTCGGCTTGCTTTGTTGAACAAATATGGAAGCAACTAATCTTTCTTATATATAAGTTAAGTATATAAATGCCACTACAGATCACAATGCCATTTGTGAACTAATTGAAATATAGCCGCAAAGCATAATTTATTATGCCAAGTTAGAGTAAAGCACATCAAATTAAATTGCTTATATCAACAAAAAGGGTTATAATATTATTAAGGGCAGTAATTATGCTAAGCTTTCAATTCCCCTAAAAAGATTTTCTTCCAAATTCAGCTTGTTACAGAATGAAAACAATGACCTACTGGTGAGCACAAGCGTCATAACAATAATTTTTTAAAACCTTCATTTTGTCCATCTACACTCCAACTCAACCCAGGAGCAGAGTCAAACCGGGTTCAGAGCATTTGCTAACTCTCAATGTTAGCGTTCCTAAAACAACAGATTGGCTTTGACGGTATGTGCAAACCCAACAACAGTTATGCATTTTCCAGAACAAAAATACTTGTGATAGATGCACACACGTACTCTGTTACCATGCCATTACTTTCAATAACTTTGTATGTCATAGTGCATTTCTTTGTACCCACATTTGGCAGCAGGACTGCCTTTTTATGGCTAGGATTTAAGATGGATTTTTAGATCAACATGGAGGAGCCAAACAACCACAGAGAGATTGTCCAGGTCTGGATGCCGTGACTGTGGACATCTTGGAGTGCACTGTCCCATTCGGAGAGGTGTGGCTGTACTCTTAACCACACCGCTAACAAGATCAGGCTGCAGGGTGGGCTTGTCCAGCTGGCCCTATAGACACATGGACATTTAAAATTTTGGAATGGAGGCAAAAGTGGCCTGTAATGTGTTTTCTATGGAAAGGTTAGTATTAGCTCACAATATCACAAAATATGAATCAACAAGAGGGTAAGGTGGTAGAGCGGTTAGTTCCACTTTGCCCTCTGCCCACTGCCCAAAGATGTGCCTGTGTTAGGAAAATTGTACCTAGTGATTGAGTGTGTGTATGTCTCAGTGTCAGCCCTGCAACCCCACCTAAGGCCCATAGATACTGGGATAGGCTCCAGGCGCCTCTGACCCCAAATCTGAACAAGGTAGAAGTGCGGCACAGTGGCACAGTAATTAGCACTCTTGCCTCACATCCTGGGTTAGATTCTCGGACTTTCTGTGTGGAGTTAGCACGTTCTCCCCATGTCTGCTGAGTTTCCTCTGGGCACTCCTGTTTCCCCTACCACTAAAAACATGTACAATTGGTTCCCCATTAGGACTGGGACTCCCCTGAAAAAGAGATTCTAAAATCTCAGTGAGACTTTCCTGGTTAAAAGATTTTGTTCACCCTGCAGTTGTTTTTACTCTTACTTGAGTAATTATGTGGATGAGTACTTATCACTTTTACTTGAATAATTTTATTTTGAAGTTATGGTTCTCTTTTGCCTCCAATAGAATGTTCTGTTGGTTATTTGGAAGAGTAGAAAGAATCTCTACAGAAAACAGCGTCGTGTGAGGGTATGTTTGTGTGTGAGAGAAGCCAGAAATGACCAAGATAATGACTTAACCAACAGGCCGCAGCTTTAATGCCAATCAGACTGTGGGCAAGAATGTGGGTAAAGTTAAAGAGGAGGGGCGGTGAACTGGTATCTGCAAATGTGTTTACATGAAATTAGGACCACTACATTTCCAAAACATTTGGATTTTTAAATGCTTATTTAGGTTGTGTCGAGTAGAGTGATGTCATATTATTGTATTCATTTATTTTAACCCATTATAAGGTTAGACAAAGCAGTTTTAGCTCACTGGAGTTGCACTGTGACACTAATGAGATGGTGGCAAAGTAGTTAGCACTGTCACATTGCAGCAAAAAGTAATTCTGTATTTTTGTCAAGGTTTTCTGTTTGGGGTTTTATGTGTGGGTGGGTTTTCACCAGGTAATGTAGGTTTTCCCAGTCAACCTGAAACTGAGGGGAAAAAAGTATATGAGAGATTGCATTTACCATTGGAAAGATGGGTCAAAGGCAGCATTGGACAACTGATATTGAGCATTCCATGTTTATGTAAATTGCCATTTTCCAAAGTAGAAGTGTATACCAACATTGTTTCACGGCTAAAAGGCTCTCTAAACCAAGCATCTAAAGTGCACCCCCTAATTATGATGTATGGGAGCATGGTAAAGTATTCTTAAAGCTGATATTGTAATGTCGTCCCCTTAGAATTATAAGGGTCTATCTGACATTTTTGGCGAAATTGACTTATTTACACGTTAATTTTCTTAGATAACTAATCTTTCTAATTACAAGTCTTTTTATGACTTTTATTTAAGTTCTAGTCTGTCTGTATTATGAAGCCTTGAAAAAAGTGTATTTACTCAAAACTATACAGAATGCAGATAGAAACTCATAATTCAAAGAGGTCGATGTATCTCCAATACACAAGCTTTCTTGTAGTATTGTAGTTGTATTGACAGACCGTTCAAAAAACAATGACTCTAAAAATGATATCTCTAAAACATTTGCTTCACAACCTTCTACAGTGTACCCTTCCTGAAACAAGCAGGCGCTGATGGAAAAATAAAGACATAGTAATGACGGATGGAGCGGTCTGACCGACAGATGGACAGAAGACAAGAGCTCCTCACAAACAAATGGAGGAGAGCATAAACACCAGTACTCCAGTTGAGTCCGGAGTACAACAGAGCAGCAGAGGCCCTGACTTCCACTCACTGCAGTGCCATTGTGGTCGGTGATTTACAGCGGAAGCCCCACATGAGAGAGAACATTTCTGTCTAAACAAAGAAAGCAGATGTACTTCATAAACTCGCAGAAACACACTGTCCCACAGCTGTTCACAGAGGTGGGTGTAACTAAGTACTTTTACCCGAGTACATTTTTAAGGAATGTACAGTAACACTTTAGAATAACTCAGTAAGTATTAGTTAAACATTGGTAAACAGTTAGTTGGTTATTTACAAAGCATTTCTTTAATGTTAATTAACACCATTAAGCTCTAAATGCTGTAATGTTTAATTCTTTAGTTACAAGCTTGTGTTAATTGGTGCAAACTTGTAAACATTTGTGTTAATCAAGAATCTATAAACTAGCTATTCACTAAATTATTGTTAATTGCATATAAATTGCCACATATAGTATGTTCAAGTCATAAAAGTTTCATCCCAACATTTGTCACAACCTAAAGCAACTTCTTCAAGATTTGCAGGTCCAAAATCCAAATCCCTGTTGTACTCTTGGGTGGTGGTCCCACAGCAGATAGTCCTCACAGCCCAAGAATCCTAGGAATGGTTTTGTTTAACTTGGCCTCCAGGGAGAAATATATTGTGTCCATCTCTGGAAATATGATGCACATATTTGCCTCCTATCTGAGCGCGGCTAAAGTGAAACCATCACTCCATCAAATTTTAAGAACCGCGACGAGATAGGAACGGTCTGTAGAGTGCAGTTGTAACATATTGGGCCCTCATCCACTGTTATCTGTGCTTCAGCTGCTGGTGCTGTATCAGGTCTCATCAAACTGAGGGCAAGAAACTTTTAATATGTCAGATTCTTAATAATATTTTGAATACTTGTTAGAGATTTGGAAGCTTCATTTAGTTAGATGTTGCGTTTAAATCCTCAGTTTCCACCCGCACAGACTGTAGGGTCATGCAATTGTCTGTGGACACTGAAAAACAAAGAAACGAGAGTGAATACAAATGTAAAAAGGTAACATTTATTTTTTTGAGATTTCCACTTCAGAGTCGCAAATGATCTACCACCGAGCATGCAATGATTTATCAATGCTTGGGACTGGCACAAGGAGTATGCTGACATTTCACGGTCTACTTGAGGGCTGTAAAATGCCTATAGATCAGTGGTACCGGGAGCACAGTTGGTATTTGGGTTGTTTTGGTGCTTATGAATGCTCATCCTGCTCAGTAAAATTGTTACTTGAAACCTGGTGTGAGACATTGCAGTAGACTTTTCATTATGGAAGTATTAAACACATTTTGCCCTTTCAGAACCAGGAAGTAAATGAACTACGTAATCGTCTCTGGCAGATTCTGTGACGCTTGAAATTACCTGAGATACATTGTCAGTGTCTGATTTGCGTCACTGAGGTTTTACATATTGTGTTTGCTGATTGGATTGGATTTCCAAGGGACAAAACAAATGGTCCCAGATTAAACATTTTAAATGTAGTTAGATGGACATCAACCAGGACAAACACACAACAAAGAGACAATAAACTTTTTAAATGCCCACAAGCAAATTTAAACAAATCTCTCTTATTTTGTATGCATTTTCTCTGAGGACTTTAGCTTGATCCCATTGCCCA
>JAVQJW010364278.1:0-10507 GCA_036025195.1 Hypseleotris klunzingeri
CGATAGATAATTAACTAGGTAAGTGATTAGAAAGTTTGTAGGTTGGTAGGAAGGTAGGTAGATAATTAAGTAGGAAAGTGGGCAGTTGGGTAAGTTGTATGTAAATAAGTTTGTTAGTAGGTAGGTAAGAGTCACACAAATAGAAAATAAACTGTATGTAACACTAGCTAACCATGAATTTTGCACAGTGAATGTATTTTAGTAGCAACACTCCCTAATGTGCTGCACTATATTTTTCTACCATATTGACCCTATCTTCAACTACTTTATTTGAGATCTTTTGAATGTGAAATGCCTGACCTTCCCCGACACCACCTTTTTCTTCTCGAGAGCACTCATGTGTAGACGTGTGCCGGGCCATAGAAACAGTACGTATTCTACCTGGGCTGAACTGAATATAAGGTCTGCTATTGTCAGTGAAGCCACGTCATTGTAAGCCGTCCATAGTTGTTGCTTGAATACACTCTGAAAGCAGTACAGAGCTGCATAGAGAAGCATTTGAAATCTTAAGGTCTTCACTCTCCGCGCAACCTTGGCCTTTCCCCATTCACTGTTCCCACTGCCAGCCACAGAGTGTGTTGGTTTGAAAAGACTGGAGAAGGCTTAATATGTGTTTGGCTAAATAGATGAAACAAGGTTTTTTTGAGTTTGGTTGGGAGTTTTGAGTGCACCAGTTGACAAAGAATTATTATCAGTTTGTTAGGAGATGAAAGAGAGGTGAAAAATTGAGGCAATGAAGCAGTAACATTTTTAAACTTTTAAATTTAGTTGCGTCAAGTGCTAACCTGTCAAAAGCCAGATTGGCATGTACTGCACTATGTGGTACTCAAGGTTCAACACATTTCCAATCTGTGGTGAGTGATTTTAAAGGTGGTAGTTTCAGAAGATATTTGGATGAAGCAGGTAGTGACTAGAACATACACCGATATCGATACTGGGTTGAATATCGGTGCCAATCCAGGCCCTGCAGCTTGAAATGTAGCCGATACCTGAACCGATATTGATAATAATTACAATTTAATATA
Organism: Hypseleotris klunzingeri; assembly: GCA_036025195.1. NCBI lineage: Eukaryota > Metazoa > Chordata > Actinopteri > Gobiiformes > Eleotridae > Hypseleotris > Hypseleotris klunzingeri. The sequence continues at coordinate 1,026 of JAVQJW010364278.1, forward strand.
CGTGGCATCTCAAATATTATAATTATTAATGATTTCTGCCATTATTGTAATATTTCTAATACCTTATAAGTGAAAATGCAGAAGGGAAGTCAGTAAAAAACACATTAAATAAATATACTTAAATGATATACTGCAAAAAAAAAAAAGCATATTGGTATCGGGTATCGGTGGATCTTCAAAGCCCAGGTATCGAGATTAGTATCAGGACTAAAAAAAGTCAGATCGCTGACTCTCTATTAGTGACCTGTGCTTTAGCTATTCATAGCAACAGCTCATAGAACAGAGCTAAACAGCAAAATGAATAGTAGTAAATTGATCCTATAATCATGTGAAATATTGCTGAAATTGCTTGTTGATGCACTGCCAACCCAAATAGATCACAGTTAAATAATATAATCAAAATAGAACAGACAAGACATTGAGACCTGGGGTAAGACACATCCATATAAATGAGTTTGTCCTATGGCAGCTGTGGCCACAGAGGTAGCTTACCAACATTTCAACCCTATGTGTGACTGTAAAGTAAACAAATATTAGGCTAATTTATAATAACGTTTTGAATCTATGTAACATTTTTGTAAACGTACAAATTAAATAAACATGAAATATCACTTCGATGTGTCCTTTGGTGATGATCAAATAGTTCATAGCTTGATCAAATCCCTTGTAGTTGTGCGTTGTTTGTATATAATTGTGTATCCAAACTCCAGGCATAAAGGAGCACTATTTGACTGAGGAGAGGTTTGTTATTGTGAATGCAGGACACACTTCAGTCTGGGATTAATCACAGTGACTGACTGGAGAAAATCAATGAGCTAAATGCTAAGACTGGGCCAGGGCACAGACGGACAACCGGCCTGTTAGCAGAGGCCAAGAGGGGCTCCAACACTACAACACACATACAGCTCTACACAGATACACTTCACCACATACACACAAAAACACACACATACAGCTTTACACATGCACACTTCACCACATACACATAGCTATAGACAAAAACACTTCACCACATACACACTCTACACACAGCTATAGGCATACACACTTCACCACAAACACACCGCTTTACGCAGACACACTTCACCACACATACACACAGCTCTATGCATATAGAATTTAAGTAGAAGATTTGGAGTGAAACAGTTGACGCACCAACTAGAGTCCATTTTTTGTCAATAGAAGCAAGCATTGTCATTCACCATTCCTGTGTTTTTTTGTGTGTTATTTTTTGTGTGTTTTATAAAAATATATTTTTTTTAATGTGTTACTCACTATGAACACTTTTTGATATAGGCAAACCTAAAATCCACCCAGGACAAAATGGAGCTTCATGTCTTTGTGAATTTACCAGTCTAATAGTTCATAAGTTAATAAGTTCAGAATGCATGTTGCTAACAATATGTCAAAACTTTGAAAATTTTCAGGTGACCATTAAATTTAGTATTCTGAAAGGTAGTGTCGACCTTTAGGGCCCAAGAATCAGACTAACATTCTCATCTATTAAAATGTTTCATAATTAAATAATATATTAACGTCTCATTTAGTATTATCGTACAGTAGTTCTCAAGCAAGTTACGGAACCCATATTTTGTTTATCCATAATATTCACAAAGCAACCCTGGTTTATTACTAGCTTTTTTTGTATTCGCATTTTTCTTCTTATACGTAAGTCGGATGTAATTTTCTTTTCATTTTATCATGATTTTGCTTCTTTTTTTGTTCCTCTGATGACACATCAAAACAATTTTCCTTGCACTTGGTGACCCAGTCAAAAGCTTTGGTGAACCATATCTATCTTACTTCAATAGCTATTCAGAATCTATATTAAACAGAAAATACAAGGAACAGGATTTGGTCTGTCCAATTACCTAAGCTTTCTGTCATTTTTCCTGTATCTGCACTTCAACAAACCCTTTTTCCTTCTCCTATCCATTCTTTTTATACCCTCATCCATCCTTCTCATTTAGCCTCTCTACCTTTTATCCTTCTGATTTTCTTCCATGGTTCCGTTAGCATTCCAAGAGTCTGGCTGCAGGCTCTACCACCATGTACCTCCACCACCATGTACCTCCACCACCATGTACCTCCACCACTATGTACCTCCACCACTATGTACCTCCATCACACATACCTCATGAAAAATGCAACAAATCTTATCATCTGAACTGCTCTCAATGACAAATGTATAGACCCTTTTCCACTGCAAGAGAACGGAACAGACGGGACAGTACGGTTTTCAGAGAACCGTTCTCTCCAAATAGGAGTGTGTTTCCATACTCCTCAGACCCCGAGAGCAGTGCCTGCTACGTAAACACTGACGTCACGCACATGATAAAAAATAATAAATTAATACGAGTTAATAAATTACATATGAAGCATGCCTGACGCGTAATTGTATAATACCAAGTCATTACAAATAATTATTGAAAAGACCAGAGTTAATCTGGGTGTGTTTTGACCCGTGAGGCTGCAGCCTAATGCTAGCTAAAGTTAGCGGTAAATAGCCAACTACTTCCTGTCCAGTCGTAACTTTTGGGCATTAAATTCTCAGCCCAGCGCCAATGTATCACACGCTAAACACTCGATTTATCTTATCGAACTATAGCGTGTGTTTAATATAATCTAAAAAATAAATTACATGTTTTTATTCACGCAGCGAGAGCATGTGAGACAATAACAGGAAACAGCGATGCTAACATACGCTAGCTTTACCTCGAAAACTTTACGGCAACATTTTGCACTTTCCCTCAATAAAAACATCTCATGTACCACACGAACATGAAGCGCTGAAAGGAAAATATGTTTATTTTTTTTATTTTCTTTCATTTTCTCTCAAATGTGGATTGTCAATTGTCCAATCAGTGTGCAGCTGTGTGCATAGCTCCTCCTTAAAGTAAACCAAACCGGTTAGGCTTTTTGGTTCGAAGACAGAACGCTTTAGACCGGTTTTGCGGATCGCTTTAGACCGGTTTGGTCTAGTGGAATCACCCCAAAGCGTCCCATTCCGTTCCGTACCGGCCAAGTGGAAATGGCCCTTATAAGGCTAGCTCTTTAGCCAAAATGGCCGCTATTTGTTTTGGTACACGAAGAGATAGATACAGTTGAGGTCAAAATTATTATGAAATTTTAAGTTTGTTTCAAAAGTGCTGCTCAATGAATTTTTAACACAGCTTTTCCAAACATTCTAATTTTATGTTGGCCTCTATATAAGGCGAACATTTTTGACAGGTCTGCACAAAGCTCCGACTTGAATCCCATTGAAAATCTGTGGGATGCACTAAAGTCCAGGGGCCATGCTAGAAGACCATCATCTGGGGGGAGCTTAAAAGGAGACTTATTACAAACTTCAACAAATGACTGCATGCTGTTATCCTGTAAAGAGGACAAGCAATTGACTATTAGCATCAGGGGGCTAATAATTTTGGTAGTTTTTGTGAAATATTTTGTTTATATGGGTAAAATAAAATAATACAAGGTTCCAAAATAAATAAATAAAGTCATTGATCTGTTGAGCATCACTTGGGAAATTTTTGAAAAAAGACTAAAATTTCAGTCAGGCTAATAATTTTGACCTCAACTGTACATGGTGGTGGAGGCTATATAGGAGGTACGTGGTGATGGGGGCTGCAGCCAGACCCCTCTCCGGCATTCTGTCTGTTCTTAACCCTATCCACCCCCCCACCATCTCCCCTCCAACCCCCTCGCCAGGCTCCTATCACCGGGCCTATGCTCCCGTTTACGCCTCCTCGCTGAGTGCTATTACGGCATCACTTTGCATTTAGATAACCATCGCCGCCCCAAATTGGTCCCGAGCAAAAAAAAAAAAAAGGTGGACGAATGGAGCGGGGTGGGGGGTGTCCAAGTTCAAGTTCTTCACCAGAGAAACCGTAATCATTGTAGAAGCTGGAAGCCCCTGCGGATACGGACATGCAGATTTTTTATTTTCGCCAATTTTTTTATTTTTTTTTTACAATTACAGTCAACAATGTTTTTTCCATTATGCGTTCATTCCTCCGCACTCCTGCTGAGTCGTCTGCATTTATTTTGTCGCAGTATCGGGCCTGTGTAAAGATGTAGTCACAGTCAAATGCAATTTACAATTAGAGACAGGTTGAATCGAAACCACTGAATGTCTTATTTGTTGCGATGCAAGGTGTATAGATAATAAATGAAGTTGTCTTGTTGCGGGAGTTTCTACATAAGTGCGTGGGTGAAGTAGGCGAAAATGTTTCCAGTTTTAAAATAAATTATGCCAGACTAAAATGGTTCATTATCTAGAGTTTTTTATTTATCACTAGCCAGATGTTGTAAATGTCTGTTTTGAATTAAAGAAATGTCCGGCTAGATAAATATTCTTCAGTACTATAGGCTTAAAATTATATTGTTTCACTGAGAAATACAGCTTTAATACGGTTTTCAAATTAGTCCATTATTCATCAAATTCATAGTTTAAAAATAGTGGTGGTAAACTAGCTACACATGCCCTGGGGCAGACTGGCCACATACTCCACTATGGATGATTACATCAGATGAATTGGTCAGAGTGAAAATTGAACCAAGGAAATAAACAAAATCATAATTACATTTTGTCACACTCTAGTGATAAACCATCCCTCAGTGAGCACATGTGCCCTGGGGCAGACTGATGGAGACATGTCAATCGTTCTGAGCCAATGTCCTTTCCAACCACTACCCATCAGGGCTTGACATAATTTTTGTACCTACTGAGTACAGAGGCTTGTGTTGTTAAAGGTAAAACCGTTTAAGATTTGTATAGATTTTGAAATTTTGTTTAATGTGTAGTATGCTATGAAGAGTAATAACTACTATTCTTTCATAGTTTTTAAATTATTAGGGCATTTCTGGACATAGCAGCAGAGAGTTAGGCCTAAAATTGTTAAAAATATGTGAACAATCTTACAAGCAAAGTGGTTAGTTGCCAGTGTTGGTGAACATCAAAATCTACCTGCATTTGACTAGTTTTATTGTCAAGCCCTGCTACCAACCATTCTCTCATTCCGATGTAAATAAGGTGGATGAAGTGTCTTGCTCAAGTACACAACATTGGTATGCACAGATTGTAGCTGAATTACCCGTCTTCCAGTTTTACTTAATATTTGAAGTAAAAGAGCAAATTAAAAATACCTTATTTAACTTTGCTCTCGTCTGTATCTGCAAGCCTTTGAGTTAAGTTGTACAAATCCAGCACACGTAAGCTGTATTATAAAACGGAAACTCCTTCAGTGCTTTCGCTGCTTGTTATAGCGCAAAGCCACTTTAGTTCGACATAATGAGAACCGAGACTGCCATATGCTATCATAATCCATCTAACTTTAAAGTGAATCATTTTCGTGTTCCCAAATTATCTTAAATGCTAAAGCGTTTAAGATGTAATTATAATGCTGGATTTCTTTATCGAGGAATCTTATCTCCGGTAAATGCTACATGATGAGTGACTAAATTAGGGAATAAGAGGCTGCAAAGATACTTACACCACAGGGAAGCACAGTGTGGTGAAGAGACAATGAGCTAGACGCTAATTCTGCTTAACAATAGCGCTGAGTCCTCCGGCGTGTCGGTGGTCTGCAAAACAATTTGAAACACAGTAATTTTGTTCTCTTTTTCTTTCCTTTTTGTGTTGGTAATTTTCTGGCTTTGGTAATTTTCTGGCTTTTGTGCAAAGTCTTGAAGAAGTGAGGAGTGTAGCGTTAGCTGTAGCATTAGCATAGTCAAGTCAGAATGAGGTTGAAATGTTTAGCCTTTGACTTTCATTAGTGTTTTATATAATGTATAAAATGAATGGACTACAAATATCAATCTGGTGTGGTGGGACTAACAGTGCTTCACACCGACAAAGGCCAACAGTTGCTAGGATTGGCTCCAGGTTCCCACAGTGGCAATAAGCAGAGACTATGCAGGAGCAAAAATACGTAGAATAAAAATGCAAGATAAAGATGGTAGTGTCCAATCCAAACACTATTCCATCACTTATATATTTATCTTTCCCCAATTTATTTAATTTTACTTATTTTATCATGGTGTGGATCTCAGTACAGTCCTTTTGTTGTTATATTGATAGTCCATTCCATTTATTGCTTCTCTTGGTCGAAAGCTCTCTGAAGAAATTTCTTAGTGATATAGGGTTATACCAATTAAATTGAATTGAACAATGTCTTTGGATAATATGTAGACAACCCACATTAACATGGTGAGTACATACAGATAAACTGATCCAAGAATCAAACATACAACCTCTTTGCTAATATATACCGTCTTGAGTTATACAGGGATTCAATAGCTTTACAACATTTCTTCCTTCTATCTGTCTTCTGTCATTAATCCAATCAAACAACATGCCTTAAGTAACAGGAACCTTGACTAGACAAAGCCTCAACTCATGCTCAACTCTTTAGCGCTATACGAACTAATTGCATGTGTTTGTGTCCAAAAGCTAGCTAAATACCCACTTCTTTTCTTTTTGTTCCACGTGGCTAATTAGCTTCCCTTTTTCCCGGCAGCTCTCTGTGGAGATTTTAATTATGATTTGGCATCAGCTGGCGTTTGTGAGGATGAAATGGCTATTGTTGATCAAGGTGCTCGAGATGGAAGGCGCGATACAAGCTAAGAAAAAAAAAAAAACGCAGAAAAACGTAGCTAGCTAGCGGTCATTGTCATTCACTCCATGTTTTGGATCCATGCTGACAGGACCAAAACAAGTCAAAAAGTCACAACACTTTGCGGCTGAAATGACTCTCGCGCTTGGTGCCGTCGTCCCGGTTGATGTAATAATGAACTGCGGGCGGGCGGTGAAAGCTTTTTCATTTGCAAGGCTCACACAGAAGAAGAAGAAGAATTTGTGCGTTTTATCTGGTGGAAAAAAAGAAGTCCTCTGATGCGCCGAGAGTGATGGGCTTTCTGGCAGGGAACTAAAAATTGAAACAAACTATGTGGTTGGAATAGAATGGAGCTTACAGGCAGGGTGGTGGCAATGTAAGAAGATGCAAGCATTAAAGATAGGCAATTTTTTTAGATAATTTTAATAGGGAGGTATATTTATATTTCAATGTATTTAAAGGCGTGATCTGTAAGTTTTATAAAATACCATTTAAAACAAATGGCTTGAAATTGACTATCTGACCTTTTTAATTGACTTAAAGTAGGTTAGTCTATTGAGGACAGGGGAGATAACTCTGTATTATTATTGGTCAAAGTAGCAACCTACAAAGTCTGAACTGATGTTGCTAGTATAGGCCAGGGGAGGGATTAACGTAAAACATAATAATTGTGGCAGATTATGTACTTTACTTTATCATATAGCATGAATTATTTTAATATATCTCTCTTGATGTTTAACAAAAAAAAAATTGCCTGTTGAGCATTTTATTTATTCAACATATGTTTTGTTGCAGTAAAGTGTATTTATATTTTCTGATGCAACATTATGCTATACAGCTGGCCACTTTATTAGGTAGAGCTTGTACCTAATAAAGTGGCACCAGTCTTTTGCATATGTTTTGTCATCATTTGTGTTCAGAGATCTCCGGACCTTGATGGAACGAGTGGTTATCTGAGCTTATGTCATGTATTTCTATAATTACGTCATTTTTGCCCAAGAAACTGGAGCTCACAAGAAATGTTTTCTTTTTCAAGGTCTTCTGTACAAATTGTAGACAGTGTTGTATGTAAAATCCCAGTAGATCAATTTATAAAATATTAAAAATGGGCATCCTAGCACCAACACCCACGCTATGTTAAAAATCACTCAAATCTTTTACATTCTGATGCTTGGTTAGAACTGCTCTGTTATGTCATTCTGTGTCAATCCAAGGAGATTTACGTAATAAAGTGACAAATCTCACTCTACTCCATCACCACCTCAGCAGCAGAACCATCTCCCTCTCATCTAAATCAGTGGGTAAGGCGTTCGTCCTGCAACTGGAGGGTAGCTTGTTTGAATCCCCGCCTGAGCGCATATTGTCGTTGTGTCCCTGGGCAAGACACTTAACCCGCATTGCCTACGAATGAATGTGGTTGTGTGATTGTTGGTGGTCGGAGGGGCCATAGGCACAAACTGGCAGCCCCGCCTCTGTCAGTGTGCCCTAGGGCAGCTGTGACTACACAAGTAGCTTACTGCCACCGTGTATGTCTGTGGAGTGAATGAATAATGCAATTGTGAAACGTCTTTGAGTAGTTGTGAAAAGCGCTATATAAAATTGATGCATTATTATCATTATTAAATTATTGCTGGCAAGTTTTACATTTAACTTAAGACAAAATTATCTACTCCAGTGCAATAAAAAGAGTGTGCAAATACAGAGCAAGTAGAATCCATCCATCAGTCCACCCTATAGACATAGCCTTCAAGTCAAAACACTTCATTTGTGTAGTTACAAATGTATCACTAAATGTACACTGATTAGCTTTTACTTGACTAAATCCAGTGACAATTTCCTCCATGAATAGCTGCGTATGTGGATGACTCAGAAATTTCTATATGAACCCGGACTATAGATGACACGGGAGTTAGCAGAAATGCCTATATTCCACATGCACACGAAATCCTATCAGCGCAGTATCATCTGTGTAACCACATCCTGAACCTCCGCGTGGGCCTGGGGAACCCAACACCGCATAACCGTATATGTAAAGGCCGTCGTCATCACTAATATGGGAAGGAATATCAACATTTAATATGCACAAGGGGACTGTAGAGGTCAGAGCGAGAGGTAGGGAGAAGGATAGAAACGCAATTGAAATGGAGGAAAATGAATGTGTCTGCTAAAATATGGCCCACTATTGTTGTCTGAGGCAGCCATGGAATGAGAAAGGATTTAAACTAGCATCACTTGAGGTTTGGCTTGATTTGAAATATGCAGAATGCAGGCAATGTGCTTGAATAACTACTTTTCTGAAGTACTTTATGGCTTCCGTCTATAGGGTTTTGCAAAGGATTGAAAAATACATAACGTTGGCTAGCTGCTAACTGGCCAAAATGTCTTGTTGATGACAGGTGAATAAGTAATGTTAAATATCCGAAAGATAACAAAAGTTCACATCACCATTTGTCACATCAAGGTCTACAGAACACCATCGGGAAATGACAAAGCATATACTATTCAATTAAATGAGTTAGATTGCAAATGTAATGGTACAGATTTAAGCAAGAAATGTATGAAGGCCATAGCTGCACCTTCCTAGCATTGTTGCATTATGATTTATTGCAATATTACAATAGACAAGGCAATTAGCTCCAATCCATTTTATAACTGAACAATGTATTCTGTGAAGGTTGATTTCATTCATCCAGGTGGTCAAATCAAAGTTGAAGAAAGTTAAAATCAGTCATTGGGACTTGGGTTTATGCAGCATTCACACCGAACGCGAATTGAGCGTCAGGAGCGAGTGCTTTCAATGTAAAGTCTATGTAAAGGCGCGTTGACGCGCGTCAGGAGGTCCCGCGGCGTGTGGGGCGCGTTTGG
>JAVQJW010364966.1:0-10073 GCA_036025195.1 Hypseleotris klunzingeri
TCATTTCAGAAAATTTGACGTAATCACATGTGCATAAGTAGAGTAGGAAGTTGATTGTCAAGAATGGGTAGGGACAGTTATAAAATACGTAAATGGATACTTGTCTCAATATTTCCAAAGCATCCGACCCAAAACTACCCTATTAATTTTAATAAGCAAAGTCAATAAGAAGTGCACAAGATCCCAGAAAATTGCAACAAACCACCTGCTACCAATGCAAAAAAGGGAGTTTTTTAAGTTTATTAAAAGAATGATCAATTTTACCCATTGATTGGATTTCTTTTGCTGCTGTTGTGGTTATTTTGTAGTTATTTAAAAGCAAAGCCATCAAATTTATCCAGTGTTTTTCAACTGGCATTAGTGCCCTCTGTCTGTCTCAGGTCACCTCTCCTTTTGCACCATCTGGCTTACACTGCTTGGTATCTGGACAAATGAATGCAATTCAAGTGTGCTACCTGTTTTACGCTCTTCAAAAACCATCATCGAACCATAGCAACAAATTGACGTCGCTACAATGCCTTCCCCTCTAATTTAGATTCACGTCCGTCGAAACTCAACCACACATAAAGGGTTAACGACTCTACTGGTGACGCCTGGCTTCTCCAGCAGCAATGCATGATGGGTAAACGACACCCCCCGCGGCTTCTGACATGAAGTGCACGTCCGAACGCCACGGGGGCCTGCTACGCATCATGTTACGGATATACACAACAAGCATGCACGGACCAGCACTTTTTCAGCATTTCATTTAACGATAAAAATGGTGGAAAATAGGATGCTAGCTTCATGGTATAAGGCATATCACCGGGCGCCCCATCATTTGAATAAATCATTAAAACGCATTACCATGTTTTCAGAAAATGCATACATAGCTCTGCGCCGGCGCGGCCTTTTCTTTATCCAACCGAGATGCAGCTTTCTCATTAAAAATTGATCGTCTTGTGTTTTTTCCGACAGTCGACAATTCTCCTTGAAATATATTTTTGCCTCCATAGCTGGGGTACTTTTGGGGCCTGAACTTTGGAGGTGCATTGCAAAGGTTTTTGGATGTTTTTTGATGATGGCAAAAAAAACTTAAAACTGCTTTTATTCAAAATTGAAAGCACAGATGTTATTAAGGTACAAAAAAGTAATGTCTAAGAATTCTTCAAAACTTTAAAACACCTGCAGGGAGTGAGATTGAGATTCCTAAACTAGATAACCTATTGCAAAATATGCATGCATAGTCGATATGTAAGTCTAAATTGCCCCTAGTTGATGAAGGTGATAGTCTTCCAGTTGCTAATTTAGGTGCTTTTCCCATCTCATGCCCAAAGCTGGGATGGGCTGCTGCCCCCTGAATAGACTCTTAATGGGCATATAGACAGTGAATCATTTAATAAACAATGTCATCACAATGGACTCAATGATGCTAATTATAATTTTTACAATTTCTGAAAGTATCAACTGTATACAACTCTTAATTCTTGAAAGAAAAATAGATAGAGGGAGGTGTAATAGTATAGCTATCATCACCCACACAAAAAGTCCAATCAAACCTAAAATGTATTACATTGCATACATTTAGTCATTATATTTTGCATATCAAACAAACTAATACCAATGGTTCAAAGTAAGATTTTTACAAACCATTAGACGGCCCGAGGTACGGCCATCTTAAATCACTTCTAATTTGTCGTCTGCCTGTATGCAGCCGATATGAAGCGTAAAAATCACGCTTTGGGCAGAGCTCCAATGTCTGCTCCAATGCAATCTATAAGTACTTAGCGGCTAAGGAAATTAGCTGCTCCGGTGGTTGGAGAATGGAGAAATCATTGTGGTATGCTCCTGTGCTTCTGCGGAATTGTGTTTCCAACAAATCCAGACCTTTCCTTCTTTTTCCCCCCAACCATTACTGCTCCTCCATTGGGCCAAACTACACCATAAGTCAGGCTCATTATGGTGTGATTACAGTTGAGAATAGTGACTTGTTCTGTAAGTGTCTTGGCCCCGGTGGATTGGTCGGCACTAGATTAAAAAACTGGTTCCTAGAGACTGGTGAAGATCAGATTCTCGCTCGGTTTGTCTCCCCGTTGGCCCGCCGAAATGATGAGAAACACCACTCTCAATTGTCAGTGGGATGAGAGGAGCCGTGCTTGGGAAAATGAGGGAGATTCTTAGAAAGATAGGCATAAAGTAGCAATGTAAAAGTTAGGTTAGTATAGAGACGCACAGTAAGTAGCAATGATAGCTTGGGAGATGTAAAAAAGAAGACACCAAACCAAAAGAAATCACAATTACTTTCTATCTTTACAAAGTTTAAAGGATGGACAATGTGAGCCGTGCCCATGATCAAAATCCATGCTGAAGATTGAGGCAATTTTCAGACTGACCCATTAAGTAAATTGATCTGACAAAATGAAAGCACGATCATACTTTTTCAATTTTATTCTTGCTACTAGGTTTGTCCATAGATAGCATGTCCCTTGTGAGCTACCATATTTGTTTAAGTGATGTACAGTGCGTCATTGCAATTTAAAAGATAGAATTTGGGGCAGCAGTGGCGCAGTGGGTAAGCATTCGCCCTGCAAACAGAGGTCTGTTGGTTTGAATCCCTGCCTGAGTGCATATTGTTGCACATTGCCTATGAATGAATGTGGTTTTATGATTGGTGTTGGTCAGAGGGGCCGCAAGCACAGACTGGCAGCCACACCTCTATCAGCGTGCCCAGGTCAGCTGTGGCTGAGCTTACCACCACCAGTGTGACTGTGAAGTGAATGAATAATATAACTATAAACCGTCTTTGGATATCTAGAAAAGTGGTATGCATAAGACTTGGCCACAAAAGTCAGAAAATACAATTACTTTACAAAATGGCAAGCAATAATTGTAATTTAATTTGTTGCTTCTTACTACTACTACAGCATCTCATAACCTTAAAGATCGATTAAAAAGTACATCTGGTCTCAAAAATGTCTTGAGAGCCCCATCTTGCCCCGTGGGTCCGGTTTGACATATATGGCATAAAGACTACTTCAGAGAAATCGAGGAGTGGGTTGTCATTTATATTCAAGGCCAGCTGCGGCCAAGGAGTGGCTGTAAAAAATCGATGCCTCGACTCATCTTTGCTTTTTGTTGCCGTCGGAAAGACAGCTCTGTTTTCCGTTCTCAAAAGTGGCCCGAACGATGCTCACGGGACTTGAACACAGGGAAAATAGAGGGCCTTAGCATACACAAATGGAACAACTGCAAGTACACAATCAGGTCTGGAGAGATAACACATTTTCAATGATCGGAAGGTTGGAAAAACAAGACCACAGTTGCCAAGGGGGGGTGGCCATAAGCGACTTCTTAGTTTTTTGTGTTTTTGTGTTGCTTGAAAAAAATTGTTGTTGTGGGTTGCGTTTTTTGGGGGTGCTTGCTAACCGTTTGCCTTCTGTAGTATTTATTGTCAGTGCTTTGTTGCCAAGTGTTGAAGGAAATACTGTCACACTAAAACACATTAAAAAGGATCAATGTAGGTCTATGCAGCAGCCTGTGTATTATTTAAGGTACTTGTATTAGGTTTTATTGAAGGTTGCTTGTTTTGGGCTTGCTTGTTTTGGGCTTGTTTCTATCAACTTGGTCGCTTGTTTCCCTCACAAGATCTGGCAACTCTGACTGAAAGAGTAACAAAAGTGGCCATGTAACTCCTATCTGTGTGCCCCAATGACTTGCTACATGACTAGATGCTGTTTCATTAGTGGTTTATGTTCCACAAGATTGTATTGAAAAAGCAGTATTTTTTGGCTTTTTACTATAGGTGTATTTTTTGGGGGGGACTCCTTGATGTTCCTCATTCTGCAAATCGATATCTTTATGCCTAATTCTAAAGTGCTTAAATTACTTTTCTTCTCTTGATAGCACTATTATTTTCTTTTGTTGCATTTTGTATCAACTTACCACATAGTCTTTTATTTTTCACCAGTTGTTACTTTTAGCTAGTTACTTTGTTCTTTGTGTAGTGTCGTTACTTTTGTGATGTTTGTTTTAATAGCAATTGAACTGTTTATTTGAAATACTACTCTGAAAGATGTTTACAAATGGTGCTTCGCAATGGTTTTGAAAAATTACTTTGTTCCAATTGTGTTTATTTGACCAGCTGTTATTTTTTTTTTTTGCAAGCACTGTTATTTTTTCCTTTTTCCAAACCTGACACTTGAATTTCCAAATTGTTTTCTTTATCTTCAACAACCTCCTTAGTCATGTTTGTTTTTGCAACATGTTAGGTTTCACTTCGACCGTGATTTGTTCCTCTCCCTAGTGATGTTGTACTTTCTCGTTTTTACTGTAGCAATCGGTTCTTGCGAGATAATGGGGACCACATTGGGGATGACCGGAGGGGCGGAGAGACGGCGTATAGTGAAAGTGGTCACGCACGACTTCATCTTGCCATGTAGCTGCTATCTCTGCACCACACTGACCCGCCACACGACCAGCCGCGCACCTTATCACTGCTTCCCTCGGCCTTTTTCCTTCCCCCTTCGGACGCGACGCCTGGAAACAGAACGGCCAAGATATAGGTTGGACTCACAAAGCGGCACTATCAGCTCCGGACACTGTCGGCTTGCGGTCGTTAAGGTGTTTTTTTTTTTCTTTTTTTTGGACTCAGTGGATTGGTCTTTTTAACCCCTCAGGCGTTTCATAAAGGAAAAGCAAAACAGTCATAAGTGCAGATTAATTGAAGTGGTAGACGCAGGTAGAAGAGCTCATTTCTATGCAGCCTAAAGCCATACAAACAGATGCTGCGACACAATGGCCATAATACTTATTGAAGCAGACAGGAGCCTTATGCCCTTAATCCAAATTTAAATACACCACTTCCGTTTGGGATCCCAACAATGGCATTAGCCCCCCTTTCTGCCTTTTCCAATGCAAATAACCTCAACATTAGGCGCATTGTCCGAAAAGGAGTGTTAAAAGTCAGATGCAAATACGAAGAAAATTGCATAAATGGCTAATGGTTGTTTCTGTTTAATATGAAATTAAGAAAGTCTGAGCAAACCAAAGTTAAGTGGTTAAATTTTGACATGACCCCTAAAACATGATATTTAATAGTCTATGCATTGTTCTTAATCACAGTTGAATTTTAGAATGACTGACAGTCAAGCCCACCTGTCTCAGCACGCACAGGTGTAGTGCATTAATTAATGACTAAGACAGCTGTAAGCTTGGTTAGGTTTCCAAGGTATGCCAGTGTAAGCCGTCAAAACTGATTCATTGGAAATAAAAAGTTGGTTTGATATTGTTACAATATATCATTTACTCTATTCAATAATATCAGTTCTTTACATTGTGTAATGTAGGCTTGAATGCACTCACTGGCCTTTTTAATAGGCAGACCAATTTACCTGCCTGTTAGCTCAAATTGCTAATTGGCCAATCACACTAAGCCAAAAAAGTTTTTTGGGGAAACCTGACCATCTAAAATTTCTACAAACACCTATGCCTTGGAAGTGGTTAAAAAAAGACGTAATGTCTAGTGAGTGGCAGTTTTGTGGGCAAATATTTCCGATAATAGAAGACAATAGCTCCATTAACTACTCATTGCATTGAGTTTTGCAGAATGCATGCATTAGTCTGGTGGCCTACAGCAGCAAAAGACAACACCAGGTGCCACTTTATTAGGCACAAGGTCAGCCAAATATATTGTCCCAATGTTGAGAATGAATGCAACAATAAATATGGCTTTATAATAGATCAGTATTGTCTTACATAATCACCACTCAACACTGTTCTTCTGGTGCCTTTACCCACATCCCTCCCATAACCCTAATGCGTTCTAGCTGTTAGCGCTAACTAATGCAATTTGTGCTTTTAAAACCATTGCCGGACACATTGTTCCCACTCTGTCATTAACATGGATCTTGGCATGAATAATTTGGAGTCCCACAGTATAGGGCTCTCTGGGACATTGCGGAGGGGGGAGTGGAGTGGAGGGAGGGGGTGTAGCAGAATCAATAGCCATAAGCAGTCTGGCTCCCGTTTGCTTTCAACATCTCCAGCCAAAGGACCCAGTCATCAAAAGTTAATGAGCTATTTAGATCACGCTGTTTCCTCTGCTCTCTGTTGACAAAACACGGCTGGACGGGGGAAAAGGCAAAAAACCCCAGTGCAAGTATTTTGGTGTGCGCAGGCTTCCGTACATCCACACAGAAAGAGATTGGCAGCTGAAAAAGGCCAAAATGGTTATCATGCGTGTGCAGTTGTGGCCGTATTGTTGTGGTGGAAATTGGGGAACATAGGTCGCAACCTTTTTTCTGGCCTTTTGCAGCGAAGACAAAGACGTGATGTTAGCAGGTTTGTGTGTTGGGATAGTTCTCAGGGGTGCTTGGAAACAATGGAGGAAAAATGCTTGAAATCTGGGTGCTAGGAAATGTAACTTGGGGTGCGCCGTAGCAGAGTTGTCAGCAAGGAGGTTGTGGGTTTGATTCTGTCTCTGAATGGAGTCTGGGTGTTCTCCCTGTGTTACAGTGGGTTCTCTCCAGCTTCGGCCCTTCAGTCAGACTTGCAATACGCTTTGGTGTAAATCTTAGGAGTACTGGTGTATTTTAACTGCCATAACAAATTAATTAAATGTGCAAATGTGAATAGTTGCACTAGAAATTCTGTAATGTACCAAAATTGTCTGTAAATATGATCTATCAAGAAGTCCTCAAGTGGCATAGTTTTATGTTCACCTGGTTCAAAGTTGGTAAAAAAAAACCCACCTATGTATGCACCTTTTTCTATCCAACAATTAATCCAAAATATATAGTTGACAGAATAATCGATTAGCAAAATAATCATTACTTGCAACCCTAGTTAGTACTGGCTTACAATAAGGAGAATGTGATATCTTGAATCTTCCACTATCAAAAATGATACATGGATAGAATAGATTAATTTTGTACAGTATGCAATTTAGTAACCAAGTAAACAATGCATGTAACCGCAGTTCTCTGAGAATGCTTTGCTGCCTTCTATGTTTGCTCTATCACATTTGTACTGGGAATTGCCCCCGCTTCCATTCCGCCCATGTCAGGTCACATATCACCTCTTTGAAAATAGCCACATTGGGAGTAAGGTTAATTCTTAATGATCATGTCTTTTTTCCCCTCACGTTTTGTAGCCCTAGCAATAAAGTGGCCTTCCCCATATCCCCGCATCGTCCTCCCGGGAGTAGATACAGCCGTAACTTTCACCGCGTTTATGTGGCGTTCCCATAACAAGGCCATAGTTGGTACAGTCCTTGGTGACATGTCGCCTGGGCCGAGTCAGGGATCGTTAGTCCACTCAAGGCTAGGGTAAGGGAGGAGAGAGAGAGAGAGTAGAATAAATAAAGAAAAAGGATAGGTCACTAAAGAAGAGAAGTGGAAGGTTGCGTTAAGAATTTCAATGGAAGTTGGGAGGAAATTGGATTGTACAAGCTTAGATCTGCAGAACGGAATTGCGAATAGGTTTTAGGAAGGACTAAGGCACTTTGAATGGACTGTATCATGGGTTCAGGGTCTGGATGTTCTCCCCATGATGTGATGGGTTCTATCTGGATATTGTCTTCCTCCTATATCAATGCATTGGCAACTGCTGAAGAAAATATTTAAGAGAATGTCTGTCGGTCCTGTGTTAGCCCTGCAACTGACCAGTGTTCAGGATGTACCCACATAAAGTCCATAGTTACTGGGATTTATATATTTATTTTGCACAAATCTAATCACTCATGATGTTGTTGTCCATTATTTGTAATGATAAAAAACTGAAAAATCCACAACCTTTAATTTTTCAGGACTTTTGCAAACACTCCAGTCTTGATGAAATTCAAATATTATTTTTTAATGGAAACCTATGTGCCTTTAAAAAGATGTTGCTTACAAAATTGAACTGAGTCCACTATCGATTTTACTATTTTGTTTAAAACATTAAAATGGGGCTTGCCCAGGAGTTGTTTTTACATGTTATTTTTAATGTTGATTGCATGCAGATATCACCCACACTTGTAAACACATTCTATCCAAAGTTAATATTTTTTCATCCAATGTTCCATATACAGATTATTTCTGAGAGACTGATATGAAATATTTAAATGATTGGACCATAAAGTATAGGCCATGTCCCACAATTACTCGACCAAACAGAAATAGCATGGAACCCAAGAAAAGCCTAGTTTTTTTTTGTTGGGAGATATGGTGCCCAGTGGAGAATGCAGTATGCTGTAACTCACCACAGATGCACATTGGCCTGGCCCTCTCCTGGCCCCAGAGGAGTCCACACAGAGAGCCAGCGGAGACTAATTGGTCAGCCCCATGTCGTTGTGTCGAACAGGCTGCTATCCACATGTCCGCCTCCATCTGTCCGTCAGCGCTGATGCCTCCCCGTCCTCAGGCGTTTTCCCACAAAAATCGCAAATCCCGGATCACGAGAAAGGACACCGGGGATTCAAAGAGGTGGAGGTATAGACCGGCTGAACTTTAGCGAACTGTTATACAAGTAACTTTAGGTGAATCCACCGGGAGAGGCAGGGAGACAATTACTGGAGCAGGAGAGGACTCAGAGGACAATAGGAAGAAAGTTAACCAACATTTTACAAGCAACTTCTAGTTTGGTGTAAAAACATGACAAGTTTATTCATGTATACCTATTAATAATGAAAGGAAATTTAAATTCAGACCAGCAATTGTCAAGATCATTGGTTCTCAAACTGTGTTATTAGCACCATTGATGGTACATGGGTGTCGCCTATTTGCATTCAAGAGATTTTTAGCTGTTGAAGTTGAATTGCAACTAGTTTTGGCCCAGTTTGGAATTAGTGGAATTATTGTTGAGGTGGTGATGGGACAGTGGAGAGTGGAATATGTAGTTTTGCTGAGATGGGGGAAAGGGAGATGGTTTTTCTGCTGAGGTGGTGATGGAGGAGATTGAGATAGTTCTGCTGCTGGGTGGTGATGGAGAAGAGTTGCGTCCTCTGCTCATGTTGTTATATGTTGGATGACTGTTAATGGTTCTGCTGCTGAGTTGGTAATGGGCTAGAGAAGATTGAGATGTTTTTCTCCTCAGGTGGTGATGAAGGAGAGTGAGATGGTTCTGCTGCTCAAAACAACCTTAGATTAATATAGTTCTACTGTTGAGGTAGTCATGTAGAATTGTGTAAGAGTTTTGCAAATGAGGAGAGTTAGATTGTTCTGATATTTCAAAGAGGTCAAACTCCAATATTACACTCCACAAATATCTTCAACGTCATTAGGAATTTATTGTACAACCCACATCCTCCATTCATCCTTCTCCATCCCCTTCCACCTGCATCATCGGTCACTCCCCGGCTCTCTCCCCAGGTCTGAAGCAACATCCTCTGAATTATTGAACACAGCGTCCGTCCCTCCAGTGAGACTCCGCGGAGAAGTCTTTCGTCTCACCATCCTGACAAAGAGAGGAGCCAGGGTTTGATGAAACATGGTGGGGTGCTTACAAGCAATCCATCATGGTACCACCCCAGTCGCACAGGAGCCATATTGGATTTCGGGCCGAAGGGATTTAAAAGTACGGAGAATGGTCTAAGTAGTGTCTACCAAAATGAGTTGGGGGGAGGTTTAAATTGATGACATTACATGCACAGGTTGAAGTCTGTCTATAGCAAGATGGAGGAGAAATGGTTTAGCTTGAAAAAGTAATGGAAAGGTGGATGTTTGATAGAAAGTGATTTGAAACAGCCACTGAGACTGGAAATGATGACAGCGTGTTGTCCAAATAGTTTTAGTCAAAGTAAAATGCTTTTTCAGATTTCATATTATTGGTTTGCAGCTGAACAACAAAATTGATAGAATAGTAATGTATAAACCAAATATAGAAGAACTATATTGAAAATGATCTGTCAGTAACATGCTGCTCTTATTAAACATATAGTCCGTAAGTGGGTTATCATTTTGACCAATAGTAGTGGAGTTTGACCTTAGTCCCTCCTCTGGCATCAACAGACTACAGACAGCCTACATTAAAGAACAGGGTAAGATAGTATATTTTTAAGCATGTCTTATGTTGCAAAAGATTAGCAACTAAACTTTTGTTATAAAATTATACATTGG
>JAVQJW010365037.1:0-13499 GCA_036025195.1 Hypseleotris klunzingeri
GCTTCAGTATATAGAGTATATGCCTTAAAAAAAGGCATATACTCTGTCCAGAAAAATCATTTACTATTGTACCGTACCAAACACCTTGAGCCATACTGAGTAAAATATGATTTTTTTAAGTGTTACGTATATTAGAAAATATATAAAAATGTGAAAATGAAACAGTGAAATGAAATGAAACAGAAACAGTTGTATGAATGAACATGAGTTGAAATAGAAGTCAGAAAATAGTAGAATGAGTGGAAGACTGTTCACTGATATCAGCAGAGCTTGGGTTGTCTAAGTTCAACTGGTTTGTCTCCTCCGTTTCTGGAGCCCTTTGACTCGTTCCATTTTCAGCTGCGCTCTCACTGGTGGAGTTACCTGCAGTGACATTTGGCATGCCCTGTTCATGCTGTGGATCAGAGTTGAGCACCTCGTTTGTGCTCTGTGAATCCTCAGTCACTTGTGGTTTCTTGTTAAGCTTGGGGACCTTGCTGGTCTTGTCTACTTGGCTGTACAAGTTGGCGACAGACCTTTCGATGTCAGCCAGATTCTGAAGGTTTTTTAAGATACCTTTGAGCTCCTTCGTCTTCCCTGGTTCAGAGCCTGAGTGGGATGGGACGGGCGGTGGAGGGCGCTTGCGTTCTGAAACGGGACGAAGCGTTGATGCAGGGGGTAGGGAGGTTGGGACAAACTGGACTGTAGGACGGATTAGGTCACTGATCGGGGATGAGGGTGGAGGAAGGGGTGGAGGAGGAGGTGGTGGTGGGTGTTTTGGGACTGGTGATGGTGAGGCCTGAGGGGTAAGGTAAGAGGGTGTAGGTGGAGATGGTAGTGGACTACAGGGAGCGGAAGTGGGCGGTGGTGCGGGTCGTTTGGGAAGAGTAGGCGGGGGTGGGGCAGGCTCCTCTGGGGGGTCCGGGATGATCTCCACGGTGATCTGACAAGGCTGCACTGTCATGTAGTTGGAAATGCTGTTGCTGAACTTTCTAAATACAGGCGGAGTCTGTTTTAGGCTGTACACGGGCCAGGAATCGTCCTCTTGAGTGATAATCCAACTGGGGGGTATGTCTCGGGCCAGTGACACCGGGCTGTTGGGGTAGTCCATGATGGAAAGCAGTGTTTCCGAAGACAGCTCCAGCGTGTCTGTCCCGTCCCAATCCCTGATGACAATAGGAGACAAGGAGCTCAGGGAGTTTCTCTGGAGGCCTCGTTCTTCAAACTGCCTGGCTTGCTCGCGGACTGACAGCTTGGTTTCAGAGCGGCAGCCGTTCAAATGCAGTGTATCTAAAGTCTGCCTCCCCTCCCTCGCGATCCGTTCTGTCGCCTGGAGAATGTGTCTTTCCCATTCGGCCTGGCTCATGAGTGCATGTCTCCGTGGCGATTCGTATCCCACTCCTCGGATTCGGGCAGGCATTGTCCAGTGAGAAGGAGAGAAAGTGAATCGCGTCTCCTTTCCCACATAGGTGTCGGGACTGCTGAGAGGGGTGCTGTCCGCGTACACGGGGTTGTGCCTGGTCAGAGGGTGGCGGTCAGACAGGAAAGTCACGTTGCTTTCCGATTTGGGAATGCCGACCCGCAGCGCTCCGTTCCCCCGGGCTGCAGAGGCGCCACGGGAAAAGGTGCCAAAATCCCTCTGGTGATTGGCCTCCTCAGTGACCGGCTTTTTAACCCTGCCCCAGTGAAAGGTGGAAGTGAAGAAGAGAAAGACTTGAAAGAGGTGGAGTAAAGTCAAAGGAAATGGGAGGAAGCAGAAGCAAGACAAAAGGCTACTATTACTCTATTCTTAGTATTGTGACTGAAATTGTAGGACATAATACCCACCATAATAGGAGACAGTCTCATGAAAATGTATAAAATTATAGAATATAATATCACATTTATTTATTCAGCTACTTTGGTTCTGAGATGGGATACATACCAGGCAATAGAAAGTTACTCAAAGAGTTAACAGTCTTCCTTTCATTTACAGGGCATTTCAGATTGACCGGCATCTACATGCCACCTACTGGGTAAAAGCTACTCACTTTGTATACACTATAAAGTTTCAAATTCATTGTCTTTTTGTGTCATCTTTGCTTCAACTTAACCTGATGTAAAATGTGTAATGTGACTTGTTTTGACAGCCTGTATGATTAAGATTGATCTTCACATACAATGGCTGGATATGGTACCACAAATAGACTAAAAACTAGACCTATCGTTTTGGCACACATTGTTTTTCTAACTAATAAATGTACACATGTAGTTATTTTGTGCCAACATGTATAAAATGAGCTGCAGTAATTCAATTTCTAATGCCTTAAATCAAATGTGGGCAAGTGTGGGTTCAAAGGTAGATTCATTATGTTGTATAAACGCTGCCCTGTGGCCTTAAAGACATGATACCAGTAACATCAAGCCACAGTGAATATAAAAGTGTAATCAGTCACGACACTAAGATACGTGAGGACATGGGAAAGAAGGAGGACATCTATTGAATTGCACTACCTCAAACTATAGTCCGGCTTTTCTAATACAAATAGCTGAAATTACAAAAGAGACTTCAAATATGGGCTCTACTTTATCAGAACTACAACAAAAGACTATTTCCTGACAAGGTCTAACATATTCTACACAATACAGCTTGCATATAATCTAACGACTATTGAAAGATGATGAGATTGAATTACTTACTGCAGTCTGAATCCAGAGAGACAGGGGGTTGGAAATAGAGACAGAATGCAGACAGATGGTAAGCAGACTAAAATGGAAAGTTGTGAAAGGTGAAAAAAATGTTGAATGGATCTTCTGAACATTAGAAAGATATAATAATACAAGGAATGTGCAGTGATTTTTTTTTATCGGCAAGATGGTAAAAAGTAATAATAAATTTTCGACAAAGGTGGAAGCGAGTTTATTAAGAAAGAACATTTCTTAATAGTATTTCTCGAGTAAAAGTAGTCAACAAGATTTCCTAAAGTGTAAAATTTACTTTACTACAAATGACTGATTCATCTTTTTCTGCTTTTTTAATTATGTTTTTGGGAGGTGGGAGGAAGTAACAGGAGAGAACCCACGGTAATTCGGTAACCTGGGGAGGACATGCAGACTCTACCCACAAAAATCATAGTCCGCAGGGCCAAGTATTGTACTTACCACGTCCAAAAATTACTGGACTAAAAAAACTCTGATCTCACATAATTAAGAAGACACATTAAAAGTTACCAAAATAGCACTGGCCCTCACTCAGACCATAACTCACTCTTAAAAAGTTTTACATCTAGTGCACTAAAATGTTAATAGGGTTGTTTATAAGACGGGCTCTACTTGTCTCTTGTACTGCTTCAATAATAAACGATACTTAGCCACAATACAGCCCTCACGAGAGGCGTTCTTCTGCTACAAAACACAAGCACCAGTTTGTTGTAGAGTGCTGGTCAACATCTGCTGTAAACACTACAAAGCTCTTTACAGTGTGCCATTAAATTTCCATCCCCTCGTTTTCAGTTGTGATGTTAGAAACACATTGTTGTAAATCTAAATTACTGAAACCTAGTACAATGCCAGTTCCGATTTAATCTCATTATGTTCAGAAGCATTAGAGCGCTTTTAGGGAGTATTTTGCATAAGAAGAATTGTTTTCATTACCAAACAATATAAAACTAAAGCCAAGAATGACTCAACATAATGGGATGACAACCTAAAAGATTTATGCTTTATAAAAATCAAGCAGAAATTTATCTTCACAAGGAGGTCATTTGCCAAATAAAACGGCTTCTCCAAAAACTCTTCCTCTTTCAACTTGAAGGGCAATCTTGCAAAAATGCATATGAGGTCAAAACACAGACATAATCTAAAGTTTAATACGCTGCATATAAACGTCAGGAGTGATTTATGTTTAGGGGCCAAGGAGCAAAGCATAATAATACACCGAAAAAATTGTGATTAACAAGCGAAGGGTATGCTGTGGTCAAGTCAGATCTGGTCTTTGAAAATCATTTGATATGTTGAGTATGTTTGAGAGCAAGGGCTAGTACATCAAGCACTGCAAAAAAGGAATATCTAGATTAATTATATCTTTATATGTACTTAGGCAGAGATCAATTAATTCTGACTAGTTGAAATATTCAAGAACAATAAGGAAGATACTACAATGTTACCATTCTACATACACAGCATAAAATTACAAGAGTAATTACATAAGGATTACTTGTTAATAAATTGTGATAACAATTTTAATACCGGTTTATTACCACTCTGTTACCATATCTACATACCGTGCTACAAAGCAAAGTCCCAATTGATTATTTTTTATAGTAAACCAGTCTAGATATTCCTTTTTTGCAGTGAGGAAACATTACCATACTTGCTCTGCTGCGCTCCAGCAGCTTAACATGAGTTGGCCTAAGATAGTTGAGATGTTGTGCGTTAAATGGAAGGTCAGGCTTGACTCACATGCCAGCGTCTCCAAGCTCGGTGTACACATTAGCGGCAGGAGCAGCGGCGGCCGGGGCAGCCTTCCCTCCCGGTGGTAGAGCCTGCTGGATCCGGGCTGTCTTTGCACACTCAGCTTGTCGCCTGTGCACAGCGGAGAGCAACTATTAGCTGCAGTGTCTAAATTATACATGAGGGTTTTTTGGCATGCAATAAAAAGCACACATATAGAAGAAGAATTAAAACACAATACTTAGAAACAAGTTGTTTTCAAGACAGTGAAAATAGAATGAAGTGAAAGAGAGACATATCACATTAGAGCTAATCTAAGGTTAATTGTTATTACTTGGTACTTGGCAAAAATAGTATAGAACATTTGCACTTGTTTAATTAGACGGTCTCAATATGATATATATATATATACATTATAATTATGCTCATTGTTTCTTCACTATAGCAAAAACACAATTCTTCTATATTCATGCCTCAAGGTTCAGTAGATATGTTAGTGATTAACTGCATTGAAATGCGATATGGCTGCACTAAAAGCTAATAAGTTTAATTTAATTATATGACATAAGTGTATTTCTTGTAATAATTACGATGTTTGCAATCTCTATATAAAATGTGTCTTATTGCTTTGGTTACATTCATCCTCTAAATCCTATATGTCCTAGCAATATTTAAAAGTTCTAGATTTGGCAGTTCTTTATAAGCATTGTTTGTTGTAGTCGGGATGTAGTGATAATGCAAATACAAAAAAAAAGTTTCAAGTCATATTTTGTGATGATTCCCTTGTTAAGAATTTGATCTGATGTGAAACGGCGCTGTCTAATTACACAGTCATTCAGAAGGCGACCAGATGCGTCAGTGCATGTCATTCTGTTGGATGCATTCACAGTGACATATTTGCTCATCATCGTCACCCTTTCAACACTCTCCGATGACTTAAGTGGAGATCCGAGAAGCTATTTAACACCCACACGTCAAAAAATCAGAAGGAATTGTGTAAAATAGCAACAAGATATTACTTACTCTTTGAACCTGGAGAAGGGTTTCGATGCAGGTGGCAAGGAGGAGAAAAAGAACAGGAGAAAAAAACAAAGTTAGGCATTGCAATTAGACTATACAGCTTTCAAGCAGCACTGGAAAATTCTTTACCAATTGACAAAATAATTTCACGTAGCATAGTGACTGCTTCTCTTGTGCGTATGGCGGATAGCACTGTTTCTAAAGTGCAAAAATAGATTAAATCTCATCTTTTCTGTGTAAAGTCTTCACCTTACCCACCTTATTCAAAGACATGGTAGTACTGGCTGATGAGGTTAACTATTGCCTAACTGTGTATGATATTTTGTGGGTAATTGCAATAGCAAACATATAGTGGTTGTGGACAATAGATTTTCACCTATAATTCGTTATGACAAATAGCGTTAAAAAATAAGGCCAAAATGTTATCAAGTTTACCTCAAAAATGCCAAATTCAATCAGACATATGATATGATAAATAGATTTTCTAGTTCAGGGGAAAATGCTTTATCCTTTGATCCACCCAGTGCTCTCCGGGTGCTTTCTAGTTTATCCATGATGAAACAGGAATTTACAACTTGAATGATTTTCTATACTATAAATGAGATAATGATTTCCTAAATGGCATATTTCATTTTCACATAGTGTTGTCTATCTACAAAGTGCCATCTGCTATGAGTTAAGCCTAGTCTAGTGTCAGCAGCTCTCATTTCAGTGTATTTATGTAGGACAACCACAGTCTCACCCATCTGCTTCAAACAAACATCAACCTATAAGAGCATGCTAATTACCCTACCATTGTAGTTGTCTCATCACCCACTTCAAAGTTCAACTGGCTTTTCAATCAGAAAGTGAAAGCAAGCCACTGTTGACTGTTATGCGCGTGGTGATTAAGCAGCATCAAGCATGCCGGTCACAATTTGGTTGTTGATATTTTTCACAAATAAGTGTTAATGAATGTGCTTTTAGAGAGCACGGGCAGGAGATTACACACTGCACAGCCAACGTGTCTGATGAGAGCGATAGAAGATAAAGATACGCAACAGACCCGAGCCAAGGGGCCTCCAAACCCTACAAGCCTTTTCTAAACCCTTATTTATTCGAGTTATGCCCGGTCTTACTATGCAATCCATGGGGTATTCTATATAAACTTGTTTTCTGCACTATATCAACAGGAGCAGATAAATTCTCAGGTTAAACTAAAGATAACAAAACAACGGCAAAAAGGCAGGGTAGGCAAACAAAGTTTTTTTTTTTGTTTAAAATTTCGAAATACCTGATTTTACCTAATAATAATGGTCACAACTACAAACATGAACAATATATTATTTATTAGACACTAACTAGAAGCATTTGGGGTTTTATACAAGCCATTGGTTCTATGTTGCAATGGTAAATAATGATCAGAGCGGCTCTATCCATTAAAGTACAAAATCTATCTTAACTGATTTGGGTGCTGGAGATATTGTTGGCTCCGTTTTCCACTTAAACAGAATTCTTTCCAAAGGTCTGAATGTTATGTTCTTAACTTTTTCAGAACTTTTAAAATTATCTTGCAAATCAACCAACAAACCACCTGCATAAACACAGATGGCAAATGTATATATGGACTTTTTGACATTTTTACCACCTTTAAGCTGTCCAGAAAGATTAATCAAGTGCTATTTCTAACACTTTGAGGGCAGTTCTTGAACTTGCAAAACTAAACAAACTCGTGGTGGTAATTAACTGCTGTTTTCTGAAGTGCTTTTTTTGATTGTTTGTAGCAGTTAACAGCAAGATCTTTTCAAACTAAAGGTGTGTGTGTCCTCAGTTTCCAAGCTCTAATTAAAATATGTTTGGCTGCTAATTCTATGACAGATTTAATAAAGATGACAAACTGTTTGCGGACACCTGTGATTATTTCAGGGACCAAAAGTACTCACTGTTTGTAGGTAACCATGACGATGAGGATGGCCGGTATGCAGCAGAGGATGATGATTATAGCAAGGGCGAGGAGCGCTCCTTCGGTGTAGCCCACAGCCTGAGCAGCCTTCTTAACGCTGGCCACAATATCAGGAGAGCGGATCTCAAGGATACGGCCCCCTTCTCCCAAGTGAGGCTGGAACTCTTTATTGATCTGAAGCACATTTCCATCCAAGAATCTGTGATTTAGAGCAGCAATAAGCACAAACAGGGTGGGTTAGTCATATCTTGTGTGAATGTACACTGATTTTTTTGTAGTTTTATTAAGATTTTATGAAAACAGTGATAGCAGTAGTGTTAAGACAAAAATACAAAGTCAGTGAAAATCAATAAATAAGAAAATCAAAATCTTGTCCTAATAATTATTGCAGCCAAATACAATAATGAAAATGACTTCCTTAAAATACTGGATTACCCTCAGGTTTTTTTTAAGACTTTTTTTTATCTTGCTTACATACCCTGATGCCAAAAACATCTATTATGTACAGTATATATTTACATCTATTGGCAACATTGAAAACTAAATAAGTTGCAATTTATTGACAACATTTATCCTTGACCAAATAATATAACACTTTAAAAACACTGCAGCCCATGCCAAAACCAAACCAAAACATTTTCAGTTAGCAATTTTATGGTCATCAACTCAGCAATCATTGTAAAAGGCTTTTCAATGGCAGCCTTGAACTTGCAATTGTCATCATAAGTGGCTGCGATCAAATTTATCCCTATGCGACCTGCAAGTAAACAGTAGAAAATGAGAAAATGAATTCTTGTGCTTTCTATACAAAGAACGTGGAACTTGTTGCTGTAATTTAATCATAACAGACATTTATGAGATGATTTGTTTATTATTAATTTGCAGCGGAAACAGCAAGAGAGGCAAACCATTCCCTTTCATACTAAAATGCCGCAACACAAATATGGTACACACAATATCCATTAAATAAAAGCTTTTTGGGGCTTGTTCAAGTTCACTTTCTGTACATTCTGGACGTCAGCCTAAGTTCACCGCCGCGACCGATTGCAGTCATCTTTGTTTTCTTCTATAGGTGAATAAACGAGCAGTGCCGAAGGTCATTAACTGGCTTCTCTGCTTTATCTATTCTCGGGGGAACTCAAATTGCATAGAGAGGCTGCATTCAAGGT
This sequence comes from Hypseleotris klunzingeri, assembly GCA_036025195.1. NCBI lineage: Eukaryota > Metazoa > Chordata > Actinopteri > Gobiiformes > Eleotridae > Hypseleotris > Hypseleotris klunzingeri. The sequence goes on from JAVQJW010365037.1 coordinate 8,542, forward strand.
GGCATAAGGACAATCTCTAATGCAAAGCAGCACTCACATTTCTTTCTCTTTTAGGTCTGACAGCCAAGTTGCAGATGAACAACATGCAATTACCCTACGATATTGTCAGACACGCGCTCTGCATTTGTAATCAGATTTCCTCAATGCCTCTTCAAATCATCTTCCTGATGGATCTGTACCTGATGGATGTCCTGAATGCAAAAATGTACTATGTGGCTTTGTTATCATTGTAGTGGTTGCTTAAAAGCTAGCTAGCACTTATTCTTTTTTAAATTATGTACATACAAAAATCCATAAAAAATTCTATAGCACAATTGTAGACATTCAAAACACCTTACAATCACACATTAGTGTGTCATTAGTGTGGCAGACAGGCAAGGACATGGATGCCAATACTCTCAACAATGACCAAAACACACTATGGCAGTCACAAGGTAATTCATTCAGATGGGTCTTGTCTTGCCCAAGCACACAGCAACACTATGACCTGGAAATCCAACCGCCAACATTTTGATTTCTTGTTGCCCGGCAGTAATACACTTACACCGACAATCCCCCTTAACCATAATAAGAAAATGTTGCTGTTGTCTTTTCTTGGTGTAAGGCAAGGACAAATATACAAATAACTTTTGAAATGTCATTGTAGAATGGGTCACTTCTAAATTCTGAAATGGTAATAATGGTAAATAATCACAGCACACAAAAATGGGATTGGATAGGTGGATAAAACGATCAGCATTATACAAAGGTGATGGATGAGGAAATTGCCAGCAAATGGATAGGGTGCAAAAGGAACAACTCCAAAAAGAGGTGTTTCTATTGACTGGCACTTCACTGCTCTGATAGAGTTGGCTTTTAAAGATTAATGTGTGAGCTTTGACAGATGGGCTGAGAAAACAAAAGAAGTCGCCTCCTCTGTCCTCAGGTGATATCTCAGAGAAGACCTGTCACAGTCCTCTGAAGACGTGAAAAATGGTTTGGAACTTTTGCTGTGATACTTTTGAAAGACACAAAACAGAGCTCACAGGAATTGACACAACAGAAGTGGTCTCAACAGTTGTATGCTATTCATGAGGTGTATGTGATTTTGAGAGTAAATGGTCAGCTTAATTGAGATGTAATTCATCCATCTCAGTCATGCTCAGTTGTCACATACCGGGTTAGGAATTTGCATAAACATTCAAAGGCGGTCTTATTTCTTGCTAAAAAAATAAAACAGCAAAGATTTCTAAAAGTAGGCTAATATTTTCACACACAAGTTATCTAGCCTTTTGCAGCATATAATAAATAAAACCGAATAACATTAATCTCTGCATAAAAAGGAAAAATGAACAGCTTGTCAAACTGTAGTGTAGTTAGCATATTAGTTAGCTTTTTTCAGCTACTTTCACAAACCACTGTGTAACAAAAGCAAAATTGGATGTATGCACAGTGGAAGTTCTGATTCACCTGTCGAAGCCCTGCTTGTTCTTCTGTCAGTTCAGTTTTATGCACAGTTGAGGTCTTTGTTCTTTTTTGATTTCTTCACTGCAGATAATCCAATCAACACATGGCATTGTTTCGCTGCACTTTTTAGAAAACTTCAATATTAAATCCTACAACTTTTATAATTTAACTCTAATAATAATGCATAAATTCTATATAGCACTTTTCTTGCCACTCAAAGGCGCTTTACAATTGCATTATTCATTCACTCCATACATTGGTGGTGGGAAGCTACTTTTGTAGCCACAGGTGCCATGGGGCACACTGACACAGGCACGACCACGACCACGACCACCACCAAACACCAATCACACAGCCACATTCATACACAAGCACTGTGGGTTAAGTGTCTTGCCCAAGGACACAATGATGGTATGCGCTTAGGCAGGGATTTGAACCCGGCGACCCTCTGGTGCTATCGTCGCCCCCTAAAAACTTTGACTTCCAACTTTAAATAAATATGCTGTACAGACTAAACCCATCTTGCACCATATCACACATTTGGGAAACAAACAAATATCTGAGTAATATATGAAATACAGCAGAATATGGCCAATGGGAGCTTTAGTGGGATTTGTGCTGACTCATTGTTTGGCTGGAGAATAAAGTAAGCCTAAAGGGGCACACAGCTGGGCATGAGGACATCAAATTAAAGAAAATGACTGCAGTCTGTACATGTTGTAATAAAATATAGCATCCACTCACTTGAAGAGCTCCTGTCGCTGGATGGCCCTGTTCGTCAGAGGGTCAATGGCATACACCATCAGATCTGATTTACTGTAGTCTTCAAGCTCGTAGCCGTCACCGTGACGACGAGGACCAATAGCCTCCACTATCACTTTGGCACCAGGGATTTGGTCTTGGATGTGGCGCTCCAAAATACTGATGTAAAAATTACCAAGAGTCAAGAGAGTCATTTTTCAGCAAAGTCACATTTAACGTTATCACAAGGTCCTGTTTTTTACATTTTAAAGCAAAATAGATCCTTCACTCCTCCTCTTAGCTCATGAATTCAAAAAATTTCAGTCATTCAACTACATGATCACCCAATCTCTGTGTCTGAGAGGAATGAATAAAATTTACATTTGGGCAGACCAGCTGTTACTCCCATTTTCTGTGAACTTTTTACTCTCCATATAGAAATAGTAATTACACATATCAGAGAGTTAAAACACACAGTTTTGTTAGATTAATAGAAAGGGGCATTAATTACATCTGCCAAGAAAGCTTTGACAGAACTGGTTTTAAGTTGTAAGTTTTTAAGCTAGTTTAAACTACAAAAGTTCTGTTTTGGTCGTTGCGCTGAATTCAACCCCATTCTTTCAGGTTTCAGGAGACCAAACAACATCTATTTTTTGTACTATAGAGAGCACTCTGTACAATATAATCCACTATTGCCAACTGAAACACACAAAATTTTGCAACTAGACTCGTTTAACTATTTGCTAAGTTTAAGTCTAAGTAACTTTAGCTGTGACAGTGGCTTGGCAGCTTGTAAATAAATCTACTTCTGTTATTTTCATGATTACCACTTACTGTGAGTTTCCAGACACATTCAGTAAATCTCATGCTGCGTTGATTGACAACTAAAATATATTTAAAACTTTTATTTTTCATAATTAGCTCAGTTTTTCCTCACTAATAACTTGTCTGTAAACTTATTATTACATAATTCTAAATCTAGGCTTGGAGTTAAACTGCTGAAGCATTTCCAGCACCAGCAGATCCAAAGCAATATGAACGGCCTCCAGTCTTAAGTACCCTACTCTGGCAGTGATTGTCCCACTGCGCCGCGGTTTCCCTCCACGCTGGGCTCTTGGCAAAAGCAGGCTTCTGATAATCCTTTTTTCAGGCACCGAGAAATCCACACCTCAAATTAAAGCCAATAAGGGAAAGCCTTGCTGACTCCCATTGCCAAGGTGGATAAACAGTTTGAGCACTCAGGTAAAATGGTTTTGGATTCTGACCAGCATAGGGTGAGACAGAAGACCCCTTAAATGAAACTGGTACAAAGAGCTTACCATAACTAATGCAGGTGTTTTTTTAGCCTAAGCAGCAGAACACTAGCTTTAGTAGGTTGCCTGAGTGGTAGAAATACAGCAAAAACACCATCTGCCTTTCAAATCAAGTTCTCATGAATGTCTAGGAGTAATTATTTCAAATTAGGAAAACACACTCCAGAGAACAGACAGTCTTGTTTGATTATGTTTCATTATCATTTAAAGTTAATAGATGAATAAATGAGTTTGAGTCACAGTGCACTTATTTATCAAGCAACCTTGGCTTAAAAAGAGTACACCGTTTAAAGCAATGGGAAGCAGGTTAAGGAAATTAGCTGCAATGACAATATTTGAATTCAAGGTACTTTATGATGTGGAGTTTTGGTCTTTTCACAATATTTTAATTTACCTAATAGCATGGAAAAGATATACTTTCTAACTTTTTTATTAGGCATCAAATGTACCTGCTTTCAAAGTCAAATTGTGCCAGACAAAACAGACAAATATTGGCACCGCATTTACACAATGGTTAATGAGGAAGAGATAGCAATTGGTAAATAAATTGTCAACAAAACTGTTAGAAAATTGGTGAAAAAACAATCTTTAGGGTAATGCATACCTTATGAGTTCTTCCTTTTTCTCCTCCACTAGAGTAGGCGGGACTGTTGACACAACCACTTGCATGTCCAAAGCATTCACCACAGACACCTGCAAAATAGGCAGCGATAACGACCAGAAAATAACAAGGAAATTGAGAGATAAATAGATGCTTATGCCGGTGAGAATAGCTGTCCTGTTGTGACAATTTCGGATGGAACAGGGGAGTGCTCTAATTGGCTGCTTGTATTTGTGCCATGCAGTAAAGCCCTAACAGGATCAAATTCAGATGCTGCAGTTAAGTGTATACAGGCAACAGGCTGTGTGCCGTGAGGCCAAATCTCCCATGCGGCTGCTGTGAAATTAGGTTTCCCCTTGAAAATGAATGAGCCCCATGCTTAAACACTTGCTGTTCTCTCATATGCATCAGCCAATGTCCTGGACCCTCCTTCTGTCTCGTTAGAGCCTTGTTAGTCAGGCACATTTCACTGAGGTAAAATATCAAGCAGCCAACAGAAAGGGACAAGTGGGTTAATTGGTGAATTGGGGGCAATGTTGAGCCTAAAGACAGCAGGTGGGTGGGAAATGATTTAAACAAGAAAATATAAATGGAAACTTCAAAGACGTCTACATTGTTTCTAGAAATGGTAAGGGTTTTCTGTGCATATTGGCCTTTGGTACATAAAGAAAAACAGCACAATTTTCTCTCCAGCCGTCCTAAATGCATCACTTTTCTAAAAATAGGTTCTTGTTAATTGGAGTAGGATGAAAATATACATAAAACCAAACAGAGAAACAATAACATGACATTTTTATATTTTTTCCCCATACAAGCAAAAAAAAAAAACAAACTTATGGCACAAATGAACAACTAAA
>JAVQJW010365207.1:0-12056 GCA_036025195.1 Hypseleotris klunzingeri
TAACATTAACCCACTAACTAAAGTAAAGGTAAATAAATTTAGGGGAATGTTAGGATATTCATACAATGAAGAATACTCAGGAAAAAAAAACAATGGTTAACTTTTTAAAAGTGACTCAAAGTTTCACCAGCCACCTGCCTTTATTATGATCCCTGTAACATTGCTTGGAGTCAGCTATGCTAGTTAAAAAATAACAATCCCAATGTTTATGCCTAAACCCAGTCGTTAGCAAACGGATCTGTTGTGGCCTGTGGCAATGTAATCTGGAGAAAGTAACAACTACGAGATTCACACATTCACTCCACAAACTCAAGATGCAGAAGTGAAGAAAAATACAAGTGATTCTTAAAGGGATCTTATTATGCTGGTTATCAGAGCGTATTATGATTTTATAATATTGGGTCCTTGCTAGTGCTTTATTATGTGTACATTAACTGAAGTAGTGAAGTGGGTGTGGCCAGCAGGGGGAAAGAGAGCCTTAAATGGACATGTACCAGCAGTGAGAATGCAACAGAAAAAAGGGCCTAATATGAACCCTTTAATATTCGGCCATAAGTCACAGTCGTGTGAGTGAGCAGGTGGGGTCAGTAATGCCGCGGCCACTGGATTAGTTGTGACCTGATTAGTCATCATCCCTGACCCTGAACCAGCTGAAGTGGACAGAATACAAATGAATCCCTCGGGCTTCAGCACAGTAAATCTGACCTGGGACCAGTGGTGTTTATAGGATTGAAACCACACCACACAAGGCCACAGGGATGGGCGCTGTGACCCTGAACAGTGACTTCATCAGAGAAGGAGGGTAAAAAAAAAGTATTTTGAGGCAGGGTGTTGATTGATTGGTTGTTATAGTAAAAAACAGACTGAAGTTATAGAATTGGAAATTTGTGTTTTACATCAAAATTGATCAAATATGCCTTTTCAAACTATTCAAATTACATTTCTAGTAGTAATAAGTATAAAGTTGAAATCAAGCTAGTATACGTTTTTGATTAATAACATAACATAGTCAAGAGCCATGCTGAGTTAGCATAATAGCACTGCCAAGATAAATCCAGCTTTTCTGTCATTACCTAATTCTGTATCGAAGACTTAATGAGTCTATTTTTTTTACTTAATGAACAGGTGAGAAATTACTTGGACAGACGCAGTTGGAAATAGATTTTTTTTAAAGTGTTTTCTCATTATCCCATGCGGGCCACTTTATCCAGTACCACAGAAACGCAACACCATGTGGCTTGTGTAACGCCAAGGTCATGTGGGCATGACTAGTCTACCAGTGCATTAAAAGAATAGAAGTGAGTAGTCTGGAGTTGAATTTGTATAGATTATCTTCAAGCTTGGCCATTAGAGGTGGACTAATTAGTGGGGGGGGGCAACTGTTCTCTGGTATCAGTTAAAGCCAAGATTCATAAATAAGTAAGTGCACGGGCAGCCTGGACGCTTAATTAACAAAGCGTGAAAAAAGGGTGTAAATCTCAAGAGGCCCAAACCCAATCTTCCAAGGGATGGCCTCTCCGCAGCAATCCTGTCCATCTCTGTGGCATTGATTGATGGCGAGCCAAATTGATTCTCTAATCATCACCATCCTTTTAGTTTCAGCCTCCCCAGAGATTTACAGAGGCCAAATGTGGCACATGGAGGTATTGGTCTTAGTTTCCCCTTCCTGACATTAATGGCATAAACATTGCAACCCCCCACACGCCCTCTCCATGTTGCCCCAGCCTCAGTCCCATCTGGCCTGGAGTTATCTGACACCAGTATGTGTTCTTGCTTGCACTTTTGTGTATCTGCCAATTGTTTTCACACTCGGAGGTGTGTGTCTCAGGTATTTAAAACCTTGACACCTCATGTTTCTCGCACTTAGACTGCCTCTGCCCTCTAAAGTAGCATATTGGGTTGCAACCTCCTTGACTTTGATCTCTTTCTTGAAGCATTTTAATGTAAATATATTTTTGATCACTAAGCGCTTGAGATATGTATTTTATGAGCAAAAAAGATGCAACAAATACAGAATTTCAGAGTGGTTTATACTCAACAAGGAAAAATAGTACTCTGCCCTTGGTGTATTACAGCGAGAAACATTACACTCTTAACAACAGTCATTGTGATTGTCAAGACGTTATCAAGTGGAAGGCAACAACAAAGGCTCTCAACAGTGAATAGCATCTGTCTTGCGCGTTTTTCACAATTGTTGAGGTTTTTATATCAAAAGGGCATAAGATAACAAGGACAAAGGAAATTATACTACATATTAGACCTGTGATAAACTGGGGTCGCAGAAGAAGTGCAGAATAAAATGGCTGAAAGAACAAAAGATGAGGCTACAAAGATCATATAGACTTAAACCTAAAACACAGGCCAAGGAGACTCCCAGGGAGGGATTGAAGGGGAGAGTAAACAGAATATAAATGGAGCCCTTGTTTACCAAAGGGTTTTCCTTCAATCCGACCTATTATTTTAAAGAGCAGGTTATGCTAGCAGTCTGAATGATACAATACGCAGTGGGGTTTCACAAGAATAAGGTTAACTTCTCCCGCAACCCCAGTAATAAAATTAAATTGTAGTAGAATATGTTGCATTAAAATCCATTAGACATATGCATAAAACCCATCTATCAACCTATATTGTGCTACTGGCTTCAACACCGCTTCCTCACTCAACATTTTTAGAAACCAAATGGGAAAAACACTACTGTAATTCTGATTCCTATTTGAAAACTGGCTGTCCTCTTTGACTTTGACACAGTAGGCGTTGGATCGGTACATAGTGAGAGTTGGACCCAGAAAGTGCATCCCTCACCTAAATCTAAACCACTGAGTTGGGCAATTGAAGCATCGAGGAAAGTAACAGTGCATTGCTTGGAGCGAATACGCATCCACTTTGCTAAAATCCACACAATCAACTTTCTTCTTTCTGTGATACCAAACTTCTAACTGTCTGTCTTGTACACCTGTCTCATAAAGGTAAAAGTAAGGTCAGGGCCCATGTAGAAACTCCATCTTGGCTTCTTGATCTTTTTTTAATCCTTCCCATCTTTTCTCTTTCAATTTAACCACATACACTGCTGCTACTTGCAATATTTCTGGGGTAGATAAGAAATGTCTTTGAACTGTCTGGATGTTTCAAGACCCTGCTCGTGCTTTCTGCCTCTAAGCCCCCCGTTGCTCTGTTGGGACATGGCGAAAGGCGATTGATCGATGAGGTCTGACAGCAGCCAACTGAATGGAACCAGCTGATTGATTCATTAGCAGAGGAGCGGGTGCACACACAAGCTTTGACCCCTCAGAAGTAAAAGGTGGGGTATTAGCTTGTATGGAGAGGAGGTCTATATATGTCAGTGTGCAAAAGGCTGCATTGCACAATTTATCTGCTATATGTCAGCAAAATTCCTATTTCAAGAAACTAAATTTATCATAAAATTGTTTTGAAAAATTAAAGCAAAGTAACTGTCCAATAAAAAGACTATGTTATGGCCAAATAATACAGTTTGATTCATTCAATTTATTTCTGAGTATAGGCCTGTTTTGGTACTGGTTTAATCCTATTTGGTCTCTTCAGATTTTTCCCAGTTTGACTAGTAATGTATTTCTGCTTAAAGTTATAGTCATACAAATCATAACTGAATTACTATGTAAAAAGGCACACCATATTGCCATTGTCATTTCAAAATATTTGTTTTGGGTTAATTAATGCAGCCATAGTGTGCAGATTGCATGTGTATAAGCAAGCTTCATGTGTGTTCAGCGTATGTGTGGGAGAGAGTTGAGAGGTCAAAATGGAATTTCCACAGGGCGTAAATGGGGGAAAGGGAGGCAGTTTATGGCCTGACTTGGCACAGAGGGAGGGGGTCAACGGAATATATTGTCCACCACTTTCATCCCACTTGCTGCAATTAGTCTTTGACAGCGCTTTTTGTCAAGTCGCTGGTAAATCACAGCTAACAATTACCATGGCTCTAGCTAGCAGAGTAGACAATTTGACTATAGGGTAAGCTAGGGAAGTAGGTAAGAGTTGTACACAAAAGGAGACAATATTGGGCCTACATGAAGGGACTGTGTATTGTAGAACTTTTTCAATTTGTTGTGTACATTTTTGAAGTATGATTTTGTATTTTATAACCTTAAAAAAGGGTCATTCTTTTAAGAGAAATCAACAGCGCAAAATGAGAGAAAACACAGAAAAGCTGAGTTGGCATAATAGGGCCCCTTTAAAAATTGTTGACAATCCAGACAGTTGCATTTTTTTGCTTGCTAGAAACCTCTTGTCAAAACATTCACACATGCTGTCTCACACCTCTCCAATGTTCACACCTCTCATAAATACCAAGTTACACATTCACATATGTTCTCCAAATTCTGTGCTTACCCATTTCCTGGATCACGCATCATTGTGCTCTAAATATTGCACTCAATTAGACATTAAAGTCATGGAGATGCCATTTTAACTCAGAGGTGAAACCAGTACCCCACACAGCTGGTGGTATCTGTCGTGTGCGACCATGGGGATTGTTGAAATATCATGACAAAAAGGTCAACATGTGAGATTCGAGCTACTGCCACTGGCAAATATGATGGCTATGCTAAATGGGCACACGTAGCTAAAATGAAATATTCAAGAATACAGTATATGACTTAATTATTTTACAAAGGAAAACTTTTTGAAGTGAAAATGACTTGTAGCTGGCAAATTGTTAGAAATACACTTAAGATGAAAGTGAAGTAAGGTAGGCTTTGAGACACTCCACTCTTGCTAAATATTAGTGTGTTGTTGTTGTTTTTTATTATTATTACTTTTTTAAGTTTAGCTCAACAAAGAAAAGTCCTTCCCATTTCCCCTTTTTTTCCCCTCGCCTCTTTTCTCTCACTTTTAACAAGACTTAGCCCAGGCTCAAAACCAGGTGATACGACCATTCTTCTCCCTGAAGGCACGGTGTTTTACAGCAACATCCAATCACTAAGCACTTGTAACTGGCCATTTCCTAAAAGACAGATATCAAAGAGTTCTTTCTGCCTCATCAGCAGAATCACTGTTACGAGAGTCTGTGGCCTATAAAGAATAGCGTGGCACGAGGCCCGTACTGGATCAAAAGTTAGTCTAGGAGAGGTCTAGCCCTTTACAAATTCAAAGGGTTCAAACATTTTAGGTTTGAGAGGCATAGAGACCCATTAAGTTCCTTAGTATTTGCTGGTGATTTTGAAATTATGTTTACAATGGAACATCTCTGACCATGTGAGGCCACGTGTATGACCTATTGGCCTATTTGTGTTTATACATGTCAATGAGCTGTGGAAAGTTACGCAGTCACACATTTTGAATATACACAGTATACTTCCTGCATCTCTCTATTTTTATTAGCATCAGAAATAGTATAACCCCTGGAGCTTGATTGTGTTAGAAAAGCTATTGTTAACAAAGGAAAAAGTTTGCGCTCAGTGTCCCCACCCAACATATTTACAAGATTCTGTCATGATTCACAGATTTAACATTCAACAACATTTCACTAATAAATTAACATATATTTTTGTATTTCTTTAGTCTAGTTGGCTAGTTTTAGGCAGTATTCACTCACATTGTAAAAAGCCAAAGATCACAAAGTTAACTTATTATATAATTTGTTTTTAAACCATAACTCACACTTCTAAGTTATACTGACAAAATGTTTTACGTTATTTCATGAAAAGTACTGTATATAAGTATGTTACAACTTACAAAAGATTGTTTGTTTGAAAACTCACATTGTTATGTTAAAACAAATTTAAAATTCATTTGTTTAATTTAAATTTAATTTGGAATATGACTTTTAATGCACAAACAACCATTCACTTTCATGCTAAATGACATTTGACTATGAACCACCCATAGGTCCCCGTTGCCCCCGGACTATAGTTCTGCCTCTCCTCTTTCTGCTTGGCTGGGTACAGCAGCAGTGGGCAGGCTCAGACACATTCTCCCTCCTGCTCCACTCGTACTCAGAGAGCCCCAGACCTGCCATCTCACAAGGCCCCTCTGTCGGACACCACAGTGACCCAGTGCACACACCGACCAGTGTGTACAAAACATGCCACGCACACAAGCTAACCATACTGCTTTGGAAATTCACCTGAATGCCAGCATTATTTACATAGATATAATGTTGACAGATTACTGCTTGTGTAAATTCCTGATGAATAAACACATAGTGGACAATACTGATGAAAAAAAAAACTAAACTGTGTTTCTAAGAATTTCAAAATGTGCTTTAAATATTAGAAGCGGCCTGAACTTCACCCGCTCATATTGTCACATCGAATGCACTGGGACTGGCATGGCTATTGCTTGCTCTCATAAGTTCTAGCTCTGTGAATATTTCCACACCACCATTTTGACCATAAACTAGCAGTGGATGCCAGTGAGTCTCTCTTTAGGCATGATGCAACTGTTCTTGGACTTGCTCATTCTTAAGTCTTTCCATATACAGCTAATACTGAGCCGCACTCTGCCACAGTTCATCCACCCAACACTCAACATGTCGTCATCCTCTGCCCTGCCGTCCTCACCGCCCTATGGCAATCTGCAAGTCCCTGTACATCTGTTCAACATGGCGGTATGACCAAGTGACTTGATTTCGAGGTCAACACAAATTCAGCTCTAGTCTCATAGATGAGAAATTGTACAGTGTAGTATAGAACATAATATTTAGCTGTGTGTATTTCATAACATAGGCTAATACACTTTCAACCATTGGTGTCTTTAATAAAATAGACTATCCTTGTACTTTTTGTTATTTAATATTTATTCATAGTGGTCTACATTGATTAGCAGTTATTCAACATATTAAAAATATTTAAATATAAATGCAATAAATTATTTTTGTGTACATTTAAATATGTTCCCTTATAAGACACTGACTACAAAACAATTAATATAAATAACTGTATAAATAATGATTAATAATAGCATTATGGTTTAATAAGGTGAAAGCTGTTTTACATTACTTGCCTTATTTGTTTTTAGGCCTACTTTTATCTGCTAATGGGACAAAAGTTAGGGCTGAGTGAGTATTTGAATAATAATAATTTTACAATAGTGGACTATACAAAAAGTATTAATTAAAATAACTTAATTTTGGCTAAATGTTAGTTCATATGTAAAATTCTTCTAAAATACTCTGAACAACACAGCATGGTTTTGCCGACCTCAGCCTCTTCCATTTGTAAAACGACTTTGCTTTTATATTGCAAATTGCGCGTCTCTTTAGCCCGGTTTCCTCTCTGAATGCTGAGTGTAATTGCCACCATAAGATCACTAATGGCGTCTTTTGTCACTGCGATTGTGACCTTAAGTACATTTGCTCAGTGATTTGCTCGTGAATTTATGCAGAGGAGCTCCTGAAGTTAACTTTTACGCACTGTTATGTGTGAGGGCGCCATTGTGAGTGCAGAGTGGGGCTCGGGCCACACAGGCTGCTGCGCTCCAGCTCATAAATAACGCCTGGCACATGAAGGCCTGCTGCCACGACCAAATGGACACATGGCCCCGAGAATAATAATAGGCCAGTACGACAGTCCCTATATATAGGCCTATTTTCTTTGTAACATTACATATCAAATGTAAAACCATGGGATATTTTAGTAACACTATCACTTTATAGAATGTGTAAGATTAATAAATAATAGCCCAATAAGAAACACGTAGCCTATTAAATAGGGTATTTAACACGTGCAGCTATAACTTTTTTAAATACCACATATGTAGGTAAATACAAGATCTAAATTAATAATCGTGAGAAAATACTTAAATATCAATAAAATAAAGTTCCGAGGCAAACAGTGGTAGATTTAATGAGCAAGATGCCAACAGCGAAACCCTGGCACAGGAAAACTCCTGTGGAGGTGTGATATCACCAACATAAAGGTGCGCTTCAGAAGTAAATAGAAAAGGAGACACAAGAGGAAATTCGGAATCCCTGATCATTTGTCTCAGTTAAATAAGAAAGTTTCACTAAAGTTAGTTAGCTTTAGGCCTTTATCAAAGTGAACTGAGCTATTAATTAGAATTTACGCTCTAACTCCAAGCGGATGAAACGCTGTGAAAACTATTCCACTTTTAAATAAGCTTTAAAAAATATGAATAATAACATAACGAGACTTTATACATCTAAGTCGATGCAAATCAACTATGTTCTCTTTGAGTAGTTTACAGTTTAACTGCCGCTCAGATACGCGCCACTGTCATCGACTCAATTTGTCTCTTACCACTGACACCAGCTGCAAGTTCAAGGCCTGTGCACTAAGGGAATACTGTGCATTTGTGGAATTAAATCTCTTTTAAAACGTTTAGAAAATAAGTAGACATGAATAAAAACTAAGCAAATAAACATCTAGCCTTATAACATAATATATTACTAAAAAATAAAGACGTTTTTGTTTAATAGCTGAATGAGCACTTCGAGGTACATCAGGTCAGTACATAAAATATATATTCAACAGCTTAACAGATATATTGGGTTTAATCCTTGTATGCAGCCATGGCCGAAACCGTGCGCAGAGGCGGCTTCATAAATTAATTAAAAGTAAAAGCATATACTCTGACATAGCAAAGAGACTTAAAAGTTTCAATAAAAGTATATTGTCCAGCTACAGAAAAGGCAAAAAGACAAACAACTAATAAAGAGAAGAATTATATAAACTTTTTTTTCCCGGGCCATAAACCAGGTCGGGACACAGGCACAATTAAAGGCCGAGAAACGTTTTTAACAGGTCAACGATCTGTTTTGTAAAAAACTAAGTACAAATCTGTAAATGCTCACATTTATGAATCTACCTGTTGTATTTAAACTAAGAACACCTTCCATCAGACAGCCAGAGAGAGAATTTACGTGAGTCTGCAGGAAACAAACACTGGTCTGCGCGCACACGTCACGCGCCTCACAAAATACCGACCTCTCCGTCTGCGTCTCTTTATGCACTTACTGTATTTACGCATCGAATGTGTTTCTCTGGCTTCACAGAACCAGACCCTGTGTCCAAAAGAAGAAAATCGATTTCTTTTTTTGCTTAGTTTTGTTATGGAAAAACTACCATAGCAGCCTATTTACATGAATCCCACACTGTACATAGGCGCACAGCATTTGGTGGTCTTGTGGCCGTTAAAGTGGGTTAAATGTCCAAACACTAATTGTCGCTCTGTTATCAAAAGATAAGAAAAAACACAACACTTTTGATAAGATAAGAACAAGTATATTTTAACTTCCAGTCAGAGCGTGAGTTTTACACGACACAGACTGGACAAAAGAAGCCACAGTGCTTTGAGTAAAAACTGTTCAAACCAAAATGTTGATTTTAGGACTTGACAAAGCAATGAGAAGTTCTTATCTGTCAGCGAGCAAAAAGTTGCCAAGTTCAGCACTTAAACAGAAACAATGTTGTAATGTGACTATACAAAGTGTGTCTCTCTATATTTTAGGAGAGAAAATAGACTCAAATTCACTATAGCACACACCCCATTTTGGACGGCACAGGCTTTAATTTCTCTGAGATTTCAGGTAGGCTATATTTGGGGAGGTATGATAATGTTCTCCATAAAATAAATTAGTTGGATTTTGTTAAAAACTACTCACAACTTGCACAACCAAAATATTGGGAAAGAAGCAGAGAGAAAGAGTTCTGGGCCAGTGGCACATTGCCCTACTTTTCAACTGGCATCACACTATAGCTCCTGGACTAGACACAGATAGAGCTGTAGGCCCCTTTTACCCCCTCGCTCTTATTCTTTCACGCTGATTACTTGATACTGAATAAGAAATACACAGTACAGTAATTCACCATTCGACTTCAAAAATAGACTATGATACAGACGGCAACTCATAGTAGTGTAGGTACATGTTAATAAATTTGACATTATGATTCTATGTAAATGTGAAGGCTATATGTCTGTTAAATACGTATAGTGTTAGATGAGTATTTTAATGAAAACATAAAACTGTCGTTTTAAATAAACTTCTACCCAACTTTTCAGGGTGTCACGTTAGATGCGGCCACACAGTCCTAAATACAAAAGGCCGACCCGGAGCGTAGGGGCTCGTGCGTGTAGGGGGCTGGGGTCGAGACTCCCTGATGAGTCCCGTACAGTGTTGCACTAATTTCCTCTTAAGTGTCAGAGAGACTGTGATGTGGTAGTCAGCAGTGGGAAAGAATACACAAGTCCAATTGAAATGTATGAGCTTTGTTTTGACACGCATATTAATTGTGTATTGAAATACAGTACGCCCCAGTGCGTAAAGCTTATAATGCAATTACTGAAACTACAGAGATAGCCTTTACAATAGTAGGACTGTTTCTGTTAAAAGATAGTGAGTATTTAAATACGCGGATGGTCTATATCGACCATGTCCCATTTGTTGCTCACTTATAGTAACGCTGTGAAGAAAAAAACAAAACAGTATCTTACCTTCTACGGCGGACACCACGGGCAGCAAGAAGCTGCATAAAAGCAGAAAGTAATCCATTGTCATAAAGCGAGCAACTCGGACATGTAAATAGAGCCAGGACATGGAGAGAAGGGAATACAATCCTTAAAATGACCCGTTTCCCCAAACAGCGCACGAGTCCTGCCCAAGTCCCCCTGGAAGTGTCCCACCACTATGTCAGGCTCCCAGCGCCAGCCCCATTCACCTCGGTGTCAGTGTCCCAGGTGAAAATAAAAACCCGACAGCGTGAATACAACCAGCCCCCCTTTTTTCACTGCGCTCCAATGTGTCCGTTTAAAAGCACTGAATAGTATGTTCGTCAAATGGAGGGCTCCCAGTCCCTTTCACGCAGCTGTAGTCCAGGTTGTGGTTACCATCCAGTAGAATATTCCCACTAATACCTCTGTGAGAAAGATCCGTAGAGTTAGTGGTCAGAGCAGGCGCAGAGACAGTCGCGTAAAGACCATAATGTAGTCCATTTAGCAAGTTATTCCAGAAACGCAACCGAGCCACGCGTGGTTCAGATAGTACAGCTTTAAGTGCGGATAGATGTTATTCCCTGAGCGAATGAGTCCTAAGTGTGAGTCTTCCTTTGCTGCAGGAGAACCGTCCGCCTCGCTCGGTGTGGTGCGTTGGAATGAAGCACACGACGGCGCAGCAAGAAGCGAGGAAAGGAGAGGAAGGAGAGAGAGAGCACTGTGGCATGTGGAGGAGGGGTTACCCTCAGCAGATGCTATGCAAAACATGTCCACCTTGACTGTCATTTATGCACATGCTTATGATTCAAATAAAACAGCATTATATTTATACGAGGCGTTGATCAAGACATTAGCTATATGGTATTTTGGTGGGATTTGGTAGTCTGTATTAAACCCTAAAAAGTAGACAAATAATACAATTTTATTTGAGGTAAGTATTAATTCACATATAGAATATTTATATTATTTTATTTCAAATGTTGCAAGAAATATTTTTACACAGAAACTGTGGTTGGAGTTTAATTTTAAATTCATTCTTTGCAGCTCCCATATCCTTCCCCATTTGAACTCCAGTCCAGTGCAGTGCAGCGATGGACACACAGCGCCTCCTTGCGGATCACTTCTAATCCAAAGAGCAAGAAGACGGGATTTTGATAGGATTTTATAACTTTCTTTCTCGCGTGTCTGTCTCATTTACTAACGCTGGATTCGTGATCGGGACACTTAGTAAGGCCTTTCCGGCAGTAGGCTACTTCATGTAGAAATAAAAGGAAAGACGTGCGTAAAAGTTTGGTGTTAAGACAATGTAAACGTTGTCATTGATTCACAATTTCTTATCTAAACAGTTTTTTTTATCAGAAATAGGAAAGCTCTATTATATATTTTTTTAATTTCCTAAATGCTTCATAGCCATTTGTAACGCTTGAGCGTCTTGGTTTCCCAGACACAAATTGAAATGGACTGGTATTTTAGCTTTTATGGCTATTGACCTGTAGTGGTCATTTCCTCTTCCTTGGATTAGCCTTAGAACTGGACATCTGTCACAACACCCGTTTTTAGCTACTCCATCCATAAAAAAATATTAATTGATAGTTCTGTATTGATCTTAATTTGTTTGATTGCCCATT
>JAVQJW010365327.1:0-12065 GCA_036025195.1 Hypseleotris klunzingeri
TATCCACTATGTGTAGATGCAAAGCTTTTCTCTGCTTTTATTAAAACACAACTGCATTATTGTTTGCTGCATTTATTTGGTCTTTTTTATTTTCTTTGGTCAGAAAAAATAAAATAACAATCCCTGGCTTTTCACTGCCTCACTTTATAGTTATTGCATTTGACAGGACACTGACCACATAACTCAATTTTGTCACCAGCTCAAATTGTGGGCCTTTGATAGAAAGTGCCAATGACCCTGGGGCTTCACTCAGCTGCCTCCTTGGCTTGAATCACACCAGATTACGTCTTGTATGCAGCCACTGGCCGGGATCACAAAGTAAGAGGGATTGGAGCTGTAATCCAGATTGTGAAAAATGCTATGAGTAACATGCCGTGATGCGTGGCACTATAATGATGCGCCAGCCTGGGTTTGGAGTCTCTTGCCAATCACCGGAGTGGAGTGAAATTAATCACTCTCGTGGGCTGTCAGTTGCCGTCAGCCAGGAGACATTTATCTTTGAACCCATGTCAGTAATTTGGCAATAACGGTTCCTTTGATGAATTCACCGCCTGAATGTGTGCCAGGAGAGCAGGGGTGCCGAGTCAGTGACAGATTGATGACACTGGGATCCTGTAATTCCATGGCCCTCAAACTTTACACTGATTAGGCTTGTGTAAAAGAGACACAAAGAATAAAGGCGCAGTGCTAAATGTGAATCATTGTTTTATGGGAAATCGTTTACTGCATCTGCTGCAAACAGGCTTTGCACAAAAGCAACAATGTTTGAAAGATTTTTTGTGGATACGAGATTTGATGGGTAAGGTTTACATATCCATTGTATGTCAAGACTTTACATCCACATTGTTCATTCTCCCCACAGTCACACACTGGTGCTATAGTGCTAACTCTGTAACCAATGTCATTGGCTTCTCCAACCACCATCCAACACATATTCAGTGTTTTAAAATATACCTATTAAGTACATGTTACATTCAATATTTTGGTTTTCTATATAAGCTATTACTCGTATTTGAAGCACTTTTGCTAGAATTTCTTTGTAAAAGAGACACTAGCTGGACCAATCCAAGTGAATCCTTGTTGTCTTTAGCTGCCTCCACAATCTTGGTCAGGAAGTTGTAGTGGATTTCAGTCCTGTAATGGAGCAGCATTGTTTGCCGAGCTCTGCCTGGCCGTGTCCTCAGATCAGCTTCAGTCATGCTGCTTAAGCAGAACTGTTGACACTTCTCGAGCTAACAAAGTTCCTTGCGGCACCTTTCCCAAAAGTTCAGCCGGGAACAGAAAACATTGCCATAATTTGTCAAACCTGCGGGATCAGCTCATTCAGCAGGTGTCGTTCCACATTGCGCCACCTCGCCTTGATTTGCTTTTTGGACAAAGTTGATGTTTACTTCAAAGTGTCTCGAGGGGGTTTGTCTAACAGGTAAACAGGATATCTTATTTCATTTGGTCTGACAGCTGTGAAGGAAACATGGCTGCTCTGTATTTTCTGTGTGTTTCCACGTGACACCTTTTCACTGCCACAAATGAAAACTAATGACTGTTATCTTCCACCCAATTAAATCTATTAGGCACCAACAGAAGGATTTTTATTTTGGCACCGGGCTGTAATTATTTAATTTAAGCGTATGTCAAGTTGAAACATTGTTCTGACTGTGAATCGATTTACTTGTGTTTAACTTGTATTAAGATCTGTGTCCCAAACAACAAACACTGCCTGTCATTTCCCGCCAAGAAATTACAACTAATTAAACGATATTTTGGCGCAATATTCACCACTCGTCAAGTGTTCAGTGTTCATTTGTTATTACTGGCCAAACAGTCTTTCTTAGCTTTTAGAACTGTTATTAGTCAGTGTTAACCAGTGACTAATAATGATTATTGACTATTAACAGTTTACTATTACAAAGTTTGTGATTGCAATAAAACTAGATATTGTAGTTAATTTCTACGCATCGCTTTTACAAATGTGTCCAGTTACATGTTTGTTATGCTTCTTGATTTTAGCGCCACTTTCCCCAGTGCAGGTCATGACAAATATAATTCTCACAGCAGATGGTCTCCTGAGGATTATCATGATCACTGCCTCTTTTTATATCCTTCTTTCCTCACCTCGGTGAAATATCTTTGATCAGCCTGTTCATTTAGTGTTGACAAATACGGCATTTATTACATTACCTAATCCTGTTGCTGGTGTCCTCCGGACTAATAACGTACTCTTGATGTGGTGAGGAGGTGACATATCCGAGCTTGTGTAGGGTCTGTGGGTGTCACATTCCACTCTATAGTTCATTTAGCTGTGGGTTTCTGACTGTTGCCATGGAAACGGCGCTGCACTGTGACCCCTCCCATGGTAATACCTTATTAAAGAGAAATTTTGAGAATCAGTGTAATGGAATAGAGCCGCAATTGGATTTCTTCTACAGCCTTGCCTTCACAGCTCAGCGTGGAGTCTCACAGCTCATGCTAGCATCAAGATATCAGCTACACACAATTTTATGTGACAAAGATGCAAGCACTCCCTGGTTTTCTAAAATACAAGTGGGTTAGGGGTTGTGTGTGGCTGGAATGTATCACAGCACCTATGGGCCATAGGTGGGGTACACCAATAGAGAATGGCAAAGGGACAGTTCAAGTCACTGACCCAATGTAGACTACTATCACCACCACCATCACTACTTCAGTTTTGACATTTTTAATCTTTGGCATCACCTGATATCACCCAAATAAATAAACAACATTGTACTTCTGTTGTGTAGAAGGAATAACGATTTATATGTCAGAAAGAGACAGTAAACAGAATGAACATACAGTACATGAATAAGGAAAACAAAAACATGCATGCCTTTCTGTAACTGTGTTTTAGCCATAGCGATTAATAAATCCTTTTTATAAATCCTAAATAAGTAAATACCTATTTTGCACTTGACCGGCTATACAACCTTTTTGAAAAACTGTGATAGGGTTGCACATGTCCATCTTTGCTGCCCGCTGGAGGAATTAAGGCCGAGATTTGGACAGAGTCTCAGTGCATGTAACAGCTGAGTTGACATTAGTCGGCGTGGAACAACATGCTGCTCTGATGGAGAGAAATGCTGTGCACTGGCGACTGGATGGCTTAGGGATCTTGCCTATTTCATTATGTCTCGCGCCGCAGCCAAAGTGTATTTTCTGCCCGCTGCTCGCACTTATTTTGGGATGGAAGCAGAGAGGATATGTAAAAAAGTTGCTAGACCTGCAAAATGTCCCCACCTGTGTTGACCTCAAACTACAGCTGTCACCTCTCACTGGAGAATTATCTTTAATGAAGCTTAGTAAAGAAAACTTTTCCTCAAAAATGTCAAATGTAAGGAATTTTGGGGACGGCATGTCAGAAAATGAAAACGAATAATTCAGTATGTTACCAGAGCAACTACAAAGTCAACATGGTGACATTTAATCAACTATTTAATACTTTTTGGCAGGTCTAGGCAGCGTGTTTTATGTTGACATTGTGGCTGACGTGTTCTGTCTCGGAAAATTAGGTATTGCCAGCCAAGTACAGTGCATTCTCAGTTTTTAGTCCTGCTATTTGTATGAGCAGCTAGTTTTTGCTGCTTAAGTGAGCAATGGCAAAGCATTTTTCATCTTTGGCATCATGGGAAGAAGAGAGCTGTATTAATAGAGAGAGATGGAGGAGAGTGCGATGGTTCTACTGAGCGTGATAGTTCTGCTACTTAGATGGGGATGGGGTGGAGGAGGATGACTGGAGAAAAATTCAATTAAAAATCCATTATCTATAGTTATCATTCATATATTTGGCCTTGCAATACACTTTATAGCTTATCTTCTTATCGCAGATCATTTACTCATACTATTACTAATCTAACCACATTTCACTGTTTTGTGAGGGTGAGCTGTAGTGCCACAAGTTCACCACTAAACCTGAACAGCACTATTAAATATTTATGAAGGTTAAGGGGCCCTTAGTATGCATGTGAGGATGCAAGAGAATTAGATTTGTTCCACTGAAAGGCCTTCTAATGTGTGTTCCCTGCTCTCTTAGTGGTTTCTCAATTATCAACAAAATTATGCCAAAACCTGGAATGCTCTTTGCTGGATAATCACATAGTGGTATATAAGAGACTAATTTATGGATGTCAGTGGACAATACAAGCAAATAATACAGAGTACCATGTTCAACAATTATGGACTTTTGGTGGCATGCGTTTTTTTTTCTCTTTTCTATTTCTGTGTTGCATTAGCTGTGCATTATTTAAAAAAGCAAACTGAACAATATCTATACAACAGGATGGGAGATGATTTTTTAGTTTTGTTGTCTCTTTGTGCTGTTTATTCTGATGGTACACTTTTTAGGGCCATCTCAGCTTTTTGAAATGAATTGCCTAGATGAATTTAGGACTAGATGTTATAACCAACAATTGCAGATCAGCACCACTAAACAATTTGGCTTTTCTGTTTGGGGTTATAGGGCAAACACACAAATTTGTTTCATGCTTTGTTCCACTGATTATAAAAGCTACCTTGAGCCTAAAAGGTGTGCCTTATTCTGGATGATATAAACTGTGATTATGTAACAGCACACACTCCTGCTCTAAGTGCCATCTCTCTCCTCGGGGGCTGCTGCGGGAATAAACAATTATGTCTCATTTTCTCATTAGGGACCCGTTAGATAAGGTAATGAACGGAGGTCGCACAGAAAGCACATGCAAAAAAAAGTACCATCTCAATGAAAATATGATAAAGATGTAAAAAAAAAACAGTGGCACTTTTTCTTAAAAATAACCCCATGGATACAGTCATAGTGTGAAGATATTATTTCCTCAGAATGACTTTTAAAGCATGGCCCTATCAGCGGCGTTCAGAAATATGATGGTCATTCGGTGCTATGGGGCAGTAAAAACACTCTTATTGCGCCCTTTAAGGCATAGCTGGGATCTGTAATGAGTCAGTCTGTTTCATAGCCAGCAGAGGCTTTCATTCCCAAATCTCCACATCAGTAGCACACACCGCATTTGTTCTGTTTTTTTCTTACAAGCTCAGGATAAACATCTTTTTCAAAAGGGCTTCAAAACTTTATTTGTAGGACCAGACCGATCAGAGTTCTCTGTCAAATATTCACCGGCTCCTTTTTAAGTCCAAACATAAATCCACAAACACATCAGTGGCAGGAGTTAACTCAATGACATGGATTACAGACTAGGATCTTGTGAAGTGACGCCAAATTAAAAGACCTTGGTTATTCAAATCCCACAGGAGTTATTTTTAAATAAAGACAGATCTAGTTATGAATTCTCGCACCAGGTGGAAGAACAAGTCGGAAAACTTCGGAAAACCACAACTGTCCAATATTCCTCGTTAATGTCACTAGCATCATTAGCCTGTAGCAGCAACATGTTAAATTTAACATAAGAGGTTACCAACACCAACTGTTATGTGACCAATGAATTTGTTTAAGTTTATTGTATTTGTATTATTGTATTATTTTCAGCTAAAATTGTTGTTTGTTGAACCAATTACAGTTAGTAATAAGTTAATAAAATGCCTAATTAAAAAAACATATCAGAATGTTCCAACTTGCCGAGATGAGTCACATAAATGCACTAAAATCGGAACAAAGACTATTGAGATATTTTGGATGTTCCAAGAACCACATGAACGCAGCAGTAGTCCCAGGGCTGACACAATTCTTGTCTCTAAAAGCATTCACTTTCACATTCCTACTGTAATTTTCACGTTATTAAATGTCCTAAAACATGCATGTGGGAGGAAACCATGGTAACACGGAAAAGGCATTCAGACTACTATGTAATTATTAATCACGCTTACATTTCTCTGTTTCAGATTACATTAAGATGACATCCATAGGTTATTTTAAGTTTCTGACATGTTCATCATTATTTAATCCGCTGAGTCACTCTCCTTCCTGCCTCATCACACGCTGTTACCTGCCACTAGCCGCTGTCATTGTTTCTGCAGGCAGTGCTTCACCTGAGCAGCCCATTAGGAAATAGATGTTTTCCTGACCCTGGGAGAGTGGGTTGAAAGTGCATGGCTTTCTGAGAGGCAGACATCCTAATAGCCCCTACACAGAGTACACTTTGATGCATCCATCCTCCTTAACCGCTTTACATTTGTGGCCGGTCCATTAATGGTTCTTATCATAAGTACAAAATTAGAATCCATTTTGTATAAATAAGGTATCCAGGCGGGGATGGTTTACTTTGCATGACTAAGGATCCCTCTCTTGTTTGGACACCGCTGCTCGGCATTCAGTGCGTTAGGAGAGCGAGAAACACTTTGGCCTTGTGAGAAAGGATTTGCTGTTTACAAAACGCAGGAGCTTTTATGGGTACTGCCTGTTTTTTACTCTCAAAAAGCTTTGGGGAGAGAGGTCTAAGGAGCTAAAGAGGCTGGTTCTCTGATCTGCTCCATTTAAATGTTTCAAAAGGCATATCCTTAACTCAGTGTGATTAATTCATTACAACCGTCCTTCCTTTTTTTTCTTTCTTCTTGGCTTCCTTTTGTTGCTTGTGGTCAGGCAGGCGCATCATTCTCAGTCAGGGATACTGCTTTGGGCTTTAAGACTCCCACTGCAACAGACTAACTACTTTGGCAAATGTTTTATTCAGGTTTGAAGACAGGTAAGTAGCATTTGAAAACATGCAATTTGCAAATGTGTGGATTCCTACAGTCACACACTTAAAAATTCCCTAGTATAGTAAGTAGATTTCCATTCCAAACAGGGGTTGAGCCTGCTAAATTTCTGTTTTTTCATACTAATCCCAGACAAACTTTATGAAGGATTAGGTTAGGTTTATTTCACTATAAAAGGAAGTAGTTTAGTAGTAATACAAAACAATTCCTGGATCCAGATAACAACCAATTTGGAGTACTACTTCATGCTAAGTACCACTCCCACTTGGGCCTGAGCGAGGAGTTTCTGATAGATCTAGTGTAAATGCCTGAGGGGAGATGGAGTTCTCTCTTGTACATGCCTCTGTCCTGCGCTGTACAGGCGTGGCCCAACTCCACTGGGACACCCGCGCCTTTCACAGAGCCTATTTGTGTGGGAACGGCTAACAGTAAGAGCGCAGGCATGCATAGTAGAGCCACACTATCATCATACTCAAAAGACCCAAGGCACTATCTAATATTCGCTGCTCGTTTGTCAGTCTTTGACCTGGGCAACATGACATGCCTCACTCACCTCATGTGGGCTGAATAAGGAATGGACACAGTGGGGAAGAACGCAGTCAAGGGAGCGAGATGAGCTAAGAAAGGGAAGGCTAAAAGACTGGAATACTAAATGAGAAGGAAAGATGGTAGCATGCGGTGGAAAAAGTGGTGCAAAGGGATCCGGCGCGAGGAGCCTAGATCAATATTTATACTGTGAGGCGAGACTATTCTGAAGCGGTAATTAAATTGGCGTGTCATATTTCATTCCATTACCGGGCGGGAGCTTGCATGCAAATGATGCAAAAGGCCCAACGTTTCAAGTGGATTTCATTTCTTTTATGACAGTGAATAGAATAGAGCCGGGCACAGGAAAAATAAAATACTACTTCTGTATTCATGAGCTTATTGTTAGGAACTTGGGGAATATTCAACTCTAGTTCTGCAGCAGAGAAGAAAGGGGGCTAGCAAATCCCTCCTGGAGGCAGACAGTCGGTTGCCACTAAATAGTTTTACACTCAAACTAGACGCAGGAGCGGGAGCGCAAATCAATCTAATTTGAATAATGATTAGGGCTGTCAGTGATTGGAAACATGCTCAGATTCCCAAAATCTGACCCTGTTCTGTGATGTTATCAGAATCAGAATCAGAAGCTTTATTTGTCATTCCAAGTGCAAGTGCAATAAAATTTCACTGTCTCAGAAGTCAGTGTCAATTATGTCAGAGGACTCTCAATCAAGTCCTCTGACATAATTGTTACTTTGCTATTAGTTCCTCCCCCCAGCTCTACATCAAATATGATTTAAGTGGCGTTATAGCCCACACAAACTCTGATTTGATGTTGCTAGTGGCCAGGGTGGGACAAAAGTAAAACACGACTACAATTGGCCAACGTGGTAGAAAAAAGTGGTCAAATTCTCATTTGACGTGGTCATTTCATGGCTTTGGTTGGGACTAAAACAATAATAATAATAATGACAGATTACCACCTTTACATAACCAACAGTCAATTTGATGCATTTGATTTATTTTTACAATTTTATATTTTAGAAAACTTTCAGTCAGCAGCTTTAAATGTAGGCAGCTGAATAATGATCGGCTGAAACAGACAGGTAAAATGCTGTGGCTATACTAATGCTATATAGGCACTATGCACCTTGACACTGAGATGAAAAATACTAAAATTACTTGCGTTAAATTGTTCCTATAAAACTGACTGAAGTAAAAGTATATTTGAGATGTGATCATAAAGTATCCAGTGACTTTCAATGTGAATGAACAGTAGTGGAGGGTGACTGCCGCCTGTGTGTTTACAGTATTAGTCTTAGGAAGTGCCTCCCCATTATACTGCTCTGCACTTCTGACAAATGGACTTTGTGGGGCAACAACAGAACGCAGTTGTGCTTTGTGTAGCCAATTAAAAGTTTCCCCTTCACCATTTTGCTTCTGAGTATTGGCTACATACTTCAGAGGAGAGTGTCCAAAGCTCTCCTTCAGTAATTTTTTTAACTACCTAAAAAGTACCCTTGTATTGCTCCTCTACTTTGTTCTGTGTAGTGGATTTCCAAGAAAAATGACCCGGTCTGAGAGTGCAGGCACAAACACTAAATGGCAATGGATGGAGAGCCTCTGGAACGGTGCCACGCTTAGAGCACAGGTTCTGCCGGTGGCATCTGAAGTGCTGCCAATGGGAAACATGGCATTAACGTGGACGGAGCCGGAAAGAACAGCAGCTGCTTCTATGGTGTGTTCCTCTGCCATACCCACAGGCAACTACTGTCACCAATCATGTGGGTTTGAGAAAATGTCTTATGATTTGTGCTTACCTCTGGTGTTACAGGCCCTCATTCCACTCATAATAATACATACTTATGTTTGACTGCAAAGTAGAATAATAAATGCAGTGTTTGGGGTTTGTAATGAATGAATAAAGCCCTAGCCTAATTGGCAAAATATACAAAGAAAACCCATTCGGCGCTGGGGACCGCTTTTAGTTTCAAATGGCATATTATTTGATGATTTCCCAAAGCGTTTACAAGCTCACTCAAGCAGAATTAATTTGGACAGTAACTGCAACATAGCATCCCCATTTATATAAATACAATATTAAAAACTGGTCATTGTGAAATTGCTTTCACGTTTGCAAACTACATTTGATAAGCTGTGTCAAATTGAAAAATAAAAGGTGGATTTACAGAAAGGTCTTATCAGAGAGCAATTGCTGATGTACAAATCCAATGAGCCCCTGGTGAGAGCTTTGAAACAGAGAATAACATACAGATGTCTGTACTGTATTCCTGTTTATGCTCATTCATTGAAATTAATGTGGTGCACAGTGGTTAGCGCTCATTCCTATTTTCAAGGTTATTGATTCTGCGAATTACCGCATGTTTTCTCCACACAATGACATGTCTATAGTAATTGGTTACCATATATTTCTCCATGTTAATAAATGTGAAAGTGAGTCAGTCTCTGTCAGCCCTGCAGCCAACAAGCTACTGTCCACAATGTAGTGTCCTCAGGCCCATGGGATAAGCTCTAATAATCCGGGACTGAAATAGTTAAAGAAGATGGATAATTGAAACCTGTAATATTTCATACATATACAGTCTCTGCCCATCATGACAGCACTATTGAGGCACTTTCATCTTGAATTGCAAGTTGATAAATAAAACACCCGTATGGTATGAAATTCTCTTCCATGGCTTGTGGTGGTGTCAGAAGCAGCCAGCCGGAATAGTGACACGTCCCCTCATTATACTGAGGAGCATATGGGAGCGCTCACAGCTGCTCCCCTCTGCACTGGGGTCACTGGTGGCTCTAGGCAAGCCCTTTACCACCACCAGAGAAGAGCAGGGAACATGCTGCGGAGTCACACAATCTACATTCTACTGAAAAAAGATGCCTATATGGAGAATACATCATTAATCTGAGGACTTGGGTCAAAAGGGCAAATCTGAATTTAACATTATACATCTATAGGTGTATGTTTTAATTCAGTGAATTCAGATGACAGAGACACCAAATACTCTTAAAATACTATTATTTCCAGTAATTCAAAATGCCAACAAATAAACCACACCTTATTTTAGCATTGTGTTGCCTTTGTGCCAACTATTTATAGATGTACCACTGTACAATCAAATGAATTGCAATTTTTTCAATGATTCCCTGCTGGTCATTCTGGTCAGGGCCTTATTTAACATAAAAAAAAGTCCCACAATTAGTCTAAAACATGCCCTGACCAGAACAGAATCTAAAACAAGAACAAGTAGGCCAATATAAAAAAGCACTTTAAAGGGGTAGTTCATAAATTTCCCAAAATAAGAAAATAAAGATTGTCTGTTGTCTGTTGAGTAAAACTCGACTACTGTTGGTCAAAGTGTTATCCAACAAACTCTGATCTCATGTTGCTGTAGAGACCAGGGGAGTGACTAAAGTAAAAATTATAATTACAGATTAACAGATTATCTACTTTACATCAAAGAACAACACACATTTTTATTTTCATTATTATTATTAATATTTTTGATTGTTGGAAGCTTACAATTTTTAACTGCAATATGCCTTCTGGGTTATTATGAGAGTTTTTGGCTTGTCCTTGTTTCCCTTCCACTTACCTCTAGATGGCACTGGAGACCCAAAGGACTGCAGTTTCTGTGAGGGTGCAGTGAGCTTCTAAAGCGTGTGTGCATGTAAATGTGTGTGTGTGTGTGCCTGCATCTGTGTGTATGCCTCCCAGATTCAATTATTCATAATTTCCAGTGCAAATATGGTTTGGCTTTTCTATGTCTTTCCCTTTTTTCCCACCAGTTTTGTTTATTATTTATTATGCTGCTAAGGCTCACAATGTTTGGGGAGAATAGAAAGCCGGGTAGCAATAATAATGTCAGTGCGTAGGTGTCATAATTATGTTCTGATACCAGTGCACACAGAGAAGGTATTGGCTGTAGGACCTAGACACATTTGTTTGCCTTGTGTCTTGGTCCTGATACCCAGTATCTGCAGACTGCATTATTTTAGCAATATCTCACATAACTTTGAAATTCCTGTCTGCCAGTGTATCAGTCTTCTGCTGTTCAAACGATTATTGGGATTTATCCATTCATGTGTTTCTCTGTATCTCTGTATGGGATGGTTCACATGCAAAGAATTATTCATAATGACATATTGACTTAGGTAAGAGAGTTTGCTATGTTAAATTCATGAATCACTTGCCGTGCATGGTAAATATATATATCGATTATTGTTGCCTGCTGTTGATCTTCAGAGCACGCACAGCCACTAATGATGCTAGAGACACAACATGAGTGATGAGAACTATTTTGAATTTTTAGGAAAGTTCAACAAACTTAAACAAGCACAACTTTTTTGAGGAGAGATTTTAGGTTCCAGAAAGTCCAGTCCTATAATCAAATGTCAATGGTCACTAGTCAGTGGTCATAGCAAAAGATGATGATGAAATGATTGGTTGAATTTTCTTTCAAACTTTGGGGCAAAAGTATTTTGGACAGAGTACCTTTAAGACAAGACCAAACAAATACAAAACAGATCCCACAGGCATGTACTGAATAAAGCACATATGTTGTAAATTCAGCAACTGCATCACCAAAATCATCATAATAGCTCATCATATCTGAGCTGATGTCCGGGGATTTACCGTAACAATAAATTCCCCATGCTCTAGAAGCATCTGTTTTAGTAAAAAAAAACTAAAGACTTTTATGGAAAGAAGTGACGTCCAAAAAGAGGCCAGCCATATTACATTATAAACCTTTTTTTTAAAACACAGGACACATCCATTTTAATGTTTTTAGTTAGAATATCTTAAACATGACAATTCTGGCTAGCCTAGATTCTGTCTCATTAAAGCAGTATGTATGTGGTAT
>JAVQJW010365857.1:0-18155 GCA_036025195.1 Hypseleotris klunzingeri
TTCCACCACCTCCTCCGCCATAAGGCAGTCGGTGTTATAGCAGTTGACGCAGACGCATGGGGCGTTTCGCCGATATACATTTGCTGTCGTTTACGACAGCCTGCGTCTAGTTTAATTAAGTTAATTTACTAATTATGTAACTAAGATTTAATAAATTCTGCTGCAAACATAATATTTTGTACAACTGGTTATTACCAGCAGCAGTTTGCTCCTAAATTTACAATGGGGTTACAAAGGTACATGTTTTTAATCATCTGACAGGACGAAATAATAAACACAACAGTGGTATCTCTCTGTTCAATATTTGTCTTCTATAAAAAATTCCATTGTGATGTGGCATTTCTAATGTATTGCAGGTACAGCGCTGTATGTCTACAATGATGCCGTGTTCACGGTAGAAGACTGGAATGGCATTCAGGAGATCGCAAGAAGCAGGAAAAGAGAGGATCCTTTGAAAGTGGGGAGATTTGGAATAGGCTTCAATTCTGTGTATCACATCACAGGTGAGGACTGTAGAGAGAAGTACACACATTAAATGACATCAGAGCAGCAAACAACAAAACAACAAGACTGCACTTAGTCTGGCCTTGGTGTTGACTGGACACTTGTGAAGCTCCACTGAACTCCATGACCAAGACAGTTGAGGCAGTGATGGAAAATAATGGTGAGCACACAAAATATTTACACTCTGGGCCAATTTGGGCATTTTCACACAGAGGTATAATCATTTTTGTTGCCAACACTTTGGAGATTAAAGAGTAACTAAACCCTGAAGCAAAATTAACCCCCTTTAGGTTAAACAGTGGTTACTGCAGTTGAATATCCCTATTGGTACAAGTCTGACCATGGTTCATGTCTATGTCATAGGTCCTGCAGGCCCTAAGTATCAGCCAGGTTTATTGATACAATGATCTAGCCGAAGAGCATAGATCTACACCAATTGCGTTATAGTATTGGTATGGGTGTATCCCTAGTAAAATCTAAATAAATCTGTATTTCTATTTGTGTTATAGATGTCCCCAGTATCTTCAGTGGAGACCAGATCGCCATGTTAGATCCACACCAGACACTGTTTGGAGCCCATGAGTCGGGTCAGTGTTGGAATCTGCGTACAGACATCAAGGAGATCAGGGAGCTCACTGACCAGTTCTCCCCTTACATGGGCATGTTCCAGAGCACCAAAAAAACATTCAAGGACGGACACTTCCCCGGAACGCTCTTCCGCTTCCCTCTCCGTGTCCAACCCTCTCAGCTCAGCAGCAACATCTACAACAAGGAGAAGGTTCTGGAGCTTTTCCAGTCGTTCAAAGCCGACGCAGACACGGTGCTCCTATTCCTCAAAAGCGTACAGAAGATATCACTGCACGTGCGTGAGTCAGATGGAACGGAGAGAGTGCTATATCGGGTTAATGCGATGGAGAACGCTGACGATAAACTGCAAAGACCTGAAGCACTAAAGACTTTAGGAGAAGCCGTGGACCGCTACAGCGGTGGTGTCCCTAGTTCTACCATCACGTGTGTCACATACCAGGTCAACATTGAAACGCAGAACCAAGCGGCTAAAGAGACTCACAGGAGGATGTGGCTCGTGTGTAATGGTGTAGGAGGGAGAGGAATGTGTCCTGAACTGGACACTTTAGCAGACGATTTAAAATTCATGCCTTCAATTGGTATCGCCATGCCTCTCTTCGAAAATGAAAGTGAAGAAAGTGGTGCCGCGGTGGGATTCTCGGGCCGTGCGTTTTGTTTCCTCCCTCTCCCGCCCGGCGAGGAGAGCGAGACGGGACTGCCGGTTCACGTCAGCGGATTCTTTGGCCTAACAGACAACAGGAGGAGTATCAAGTGGAGAGAAGTGGACCAATGGAGGGATCCGGCAGCCCTGTGGAACGAGCTGCTTATAATGACTGTCATACCCAAGGCTTACTTGACCCTCATCACTGACACTATCAAGAGGATACAGAGGATAGAGGACCAAGACTTCCCTCTGTCTCCTCGAGGGGCATACGCGGCCTGGCCAGATCCTAAACATGTCAAAACGCGCTGGAAAGCCATTCTCCCACCTTTATTTCATGAACTGCTGCAAGAGAAAGTCATTTATTCCCTGAGTAAGAGCTGGGTCAAGGTGGACCAGGCAGTTTTCTCTGAGCTGGACACAGACAAAGACATTTCTGACACAGTGATTAACTACCTCCAGAGCTCAGGGGTGCAGGTGGCCAAGGTGCCTGCCTCTGTGGACGCGGCCCTAGCTGCCTATGCACCCGAAGCCACTGAAGTAAAGAAAGCAACCCCATGTTTGCTGAGACAAGCTATGAGGAAGTCCAAGCACAAAGGTTCAGCTGAGGAGAAGCTGCTGCTGCTGGAGTTTGCCCTCAGTGATGCTAATTACAGTGACCTCATTGGCCTGGAGCTCCTGCCTTTGGAAGACCAGTCCTTCAACGCATTCTCATCCTCAGTCAGTGAAAAAGACGCCATTTACATCTCATCAGACGAGTATCCCAGGTGTGACATTTTTGGTTCTTATCATGGTCAATGATAGAGAAAGTTCTAGCAAGACTCCAAATATGTAGTTTTTACTGTAATATAGAAAAGAAATTGAGCCAAATATTTAAATATATTTTATTCATTAATATGTAATTTTGGAATAGTTGTGTATTTTAAACAATTCATAAAAAAGTGAAGACATTTTACTCTAATTTTGTGTTTGTTGGTTCAAACTTTAAAGGTCCCTGTACCCTGGACTTGAAGGGCGGTTTGTCTTGGAAAACATCAAACACTCAGTTATGGACAGACTGAAGAAAGCTGCCAAAAGTAGAGGTGAATATTATTACTCTTATTAACGATACACATAACTTCATTACTTTCATTAAATAGAAAATGGGGTAGATACAGTAAATGTTTTTTTTTTGTTTTTTTTTCAAATGAAGAAATAATTAAATTAAATAATCTTACTTTTCAGTGCAGCAATACCTGTGGGGGTGCTCTGGTAGGTCTATAAGAGTGTGACTGTGCTGAACTGTATTAACCCAAACTAATACCTGTACATTTGTCAAAGACCTTCACTGTAGATGATTGTAACCACATTTTTCTCTGTGTCTATGTTTCTGTGTGCAGGTCTACTGCAGGTTATTACACTGAGCCACTGGCTCACACACTGAGAGAGATAAAAGAATCTATCACTGTTGGTGAAGCCAGACCAGCTGAAAGTGAGGCCTAGAGGGCCCCCTCTGTAAGACTGGAGTGGAGGATTCTTTCATCTCTTTCAGTCGCAAGCCAATGGCTCTGTCAAAATAACCAGCAATTCCCATGCACATACTGTACATTCAGTAACTACTATACATATAGTACTGTATATTTTTAGGTCTAATAATTGATGCTTGCATGAAAAATATTGGGGCTACACAATATATTGCAAATGTATGTTTTGTGCAAACTTGCAGTTTGGTAAATTTAGTTCAGCTGTCCTGTATTAAAATACAGACGTGGAGTCTTCTTTAAGACACTTTTAAATAAACATGTTTTGTATGCCTTATATTGTGCTGCCCTAAAATTCTAACCAGTGTTACGGATATAATGGATGTGCATTTTGTTGTTTGTTGGCATTTCATTACAATTCATTATAATTGTGTTTTCTAAAAATATATTTTTTGTTTGTGATGTGTGCAAAAAAAATGGTACATTCTTCCTTATTAGTTATAAAGTGTCAATTATCAATTGTTTTTATTTTTTGACAGGACGGCCCTGTACACAGCTGCAAGTGTTGACCCCTGAGCGCTCGGCCCGACTCATTAAAGATATCTTGTCTAAAGCCTGGCCGGGAAGAGACTTCACTGTCCAATGGGAGCCTGGAAACCCAGAGCTACGGCATCCAACAATATCCTGGCTTAAAATGGTTTGGAAACATTTGTACATCAAATTTTCTGATGACCTCAGTACTTTTGAAGAGATGCCATTAATCCCACTTGTGCCACTTCATGACAACATAGAGACGGTGAAGCTGCTACGCCTCAAAACTCCTTCTCCCATTGTTCATGTCAATGAGGAAGAGGCTCCTGTCTCTCAAGACCTTCTCAGCATCATGGAAAAGCTGGGAATCAAAGTAATTAAAACGCTTGATTCATGTTTGCAACACCCTTTACTAAAAAATTACATCCACCCATTCTCACCCAGTGTGCTGCTGCAAAACATGGATCGACTGTCAACACAGCGTTTAGCCAGCTTAGTCTCTTCATTTTCTGTAAAAGAAAAAAATGCACTACGAAACTTCCTGGCAGGACTATCTGATATCACAGAGAGGGAAAAACATACAATGCTCGAGCTTTCCATTTTTGAGAAAGTTGGGAGCTGCTCCAAAGGTGCATCCAAATACACATCACTGAGAGGAGCACGAGCACTGCACCACAGAGCCAAGTACCCCCCAGATGTCAAAATATCCATTAACCTTGTAAGCTGCTGTGATGAGGAGTCCATCCGCATTATAAAGATGATGAATGTGGAGCAAGTGAAAACAACAGAATGTCTGAAGATTATTGTTCAGGATATTGAAAAGGGATATTATGAAACAGATGAGATGAACCAAATCATGCTCTGGGCACTTAAACATCTGGCATTTCTCAAAAATGAAAACAGTGCTGTCATTGCATGGCTTTCCAAGATTAAATTTATTCAGTTGCCTTGTGGAAAATCAGTGGCAACCTTAGATCTGTTTGACCCTGGGCTTGAGATCCTGCAAAATCTGTTTTACATGGAAGAGAAAGTAAAGTTTCCTCCAAATGCTTATACATCATCCTCTGATATTCTTCATTCACTCAGACAACTCGGTTTAAGAAATGAAGTACAACTCAGTGAAAAAGATGTACTCCATGTTGCAAAGAAAGTAGAGGAGCTGCAGGGCAAAAAAGAATCAGACTGGGCTGCTATTACCAGTAAAGCTAAAACCCTGTTGCAAATTCTAAACAAACAAACCAAACTGATCAAATGTACTGATATCCAAGCATCCTTACTTAAACTGAAATGGGTACCTGTTTGCAAAGAGAGACCCCCAACGTACCCCAAATCCTTGGCTTGGGTTGGCGACCATCTGAATATTTGTTCCTTTAATGACATGTGTGATATTTCCCATGCTGTACTTGTAGGCTCATCAGTAGCACTGGTCGAGCAAACGTCTGGAGGTATGAAAAAGTCACTGAAGCTTAAACTAGATCCTCAAGTCGACCAAGTACTACAGCATCTGAAAGCTGTAAATGACTGGCATAAATCACAAGCATTTACTACAGAAGACTGGTATCAGTTCCAGCAAATTCTCTTTGAAATATATGGCTTCATGCAGACTCATCTGGAAGATGCTCGAGAAGGTCTGAAGGGTCTTTCTTTTGACTGGGTGTGGACAGGAAAGACGTTCTCATCACCTGGACAAACTGTCCTCAAGCCTCTCCCTGATCTTGATCTTCAGCCATATCTGTACTCATTGCCAAAGACAATACGAAAGTTTCACAAACTTTTCAAATTTTGTGGTTCCATTGAAGAGGTTATTCCAAGTCATGTGTTTGATGTTATTGGCAGCATTCAGAAAAGGTGTGAATTAGGGGATATGGCAAAAGAAGAAAGCAAACACGATATCCTCCTTTTGATCAACATCCTAAGATGGTTGTACAACAGTCAGATCCCGGTAGACACAAGCATGCATGTGCCTATTCTTTGTTATAAAAATCCAAACAAATTAGCCATGAAGCCCATTCATGAATGCACCTACTGTGACATCAAAGTGGATGACTTGAATGACCTACTGGAGGACTCATCAGAGCCTATTACATTAGTCCATGATGATATCCCTATGAAAACTGCTGAGTGGTTGAAGGTGCCATGTTTAAGCACAAGGTTGATCAATCCAGAGAACCTTGGTTTTGAGCAGTCAGGCCAAAGAGAACCTCTGACAGTGAGAATAAAGAACATTCTGGAGGAATATCCCTCTGTGGCAGACATTTTCAAAGAGCTGCTTCAGAATGCTGATGATGCAAGTGCAACTGAATGCAGTTTCCTTATTGACATGAGAAAAAACATGGACATCCGTGAGAATCTCCTTGACCCTGGAATGATTGTTAGTCATGGACAATCATTGTGGTCTTTTAACAACTCAGTCTTCACAGATGCAGACTTTCTCAACATCACAAGGTTGGGAGGATCTATAAAGAGATGTGAAGCAGATAAAGTTGGAAAATTTGGATTAGGATTTAACTCTGTTTATCACATTACAGATATTCCAATAATCATGAGCAGAGAATTTATGATAATGTTTGATCCAAATATCAATCACATCAGCAAGCACATCCGAGATCCTTCAAATCCAGGAATTAAAATCAACTGGAGCAAACAGCAAAAGAGGCTGAGAAAATTTCCCAATCAATTCAAACCTTTCATTAATGTTTTCAATTGCCAGCTGCCTCTTGCCCAGGACTCCCCTTATAAATTCAACGGTACGCTTTTCAGACTACCTTTCAGAACAGAGCAGGAGGCCTCCGTTAGTGAAATCAGTAGCTTGTACTACAACACAACGGATGTATATTCTTTGGTTGATGAGTTCAGTCTCTGTGGCCATCGCTTCATTCTGTTCACTCAGCATGTAGGAAGTATGGTCCTAAAGTACCTCAAATATGAAGAACCAAATCCAGCTTCAGCACAAGATGTAGTAACAATCAACAAAAGTGTGTGGTCATCCAAAGCTTCATATGGACCTTTGAGTATCCTCAAATCTGCAGCAAAGGTTATGAAAAAGGCTGCTAACACCAACAAGTTACCAGCTGATGCTCCAAAGTCCGGTTGCATCATTCGTGTTGTAGTTGAGGAGTTTCACAATGTGTTTAAACGCATTGTCGATCTTCACTCACCTTTGTTCAGAGGTACAGAAGAAGATCCAAATCAGTACTTTGAGATGGCCGCTAAAGGAGTTCAGACAAAACGGCTTACTGATGAAATGCCCCAAAAGGCCGTTGAGGTGACCAATTGGCTCATCAGCTCATGCATGGATGTAAGTGAAGCTCTCAAGTTTTCTCTCAGTGACAGTGGGAAAAGACTAGGATTAGTGCCTTGTGGTGGTGTGGCTGTTTTGCTCTCAGAGGAAGACAATCGCAAATGGACAGTGAAGACCAGTTCTATAGCAATTGGAGAAGTCTTTTGCTACTTGCCTCTCAGAATCAAAACAGGTCTGCCGGTTCACATAAATGGCTGCTTTGCCGTTACGTCAAATCGCAAAGAAATCTGGAAAACTGACACAAAGGGCCAGTGGAATTCTGTGTTTATGAGACACGTCATTGTACAAGCCTATTTGTCTGCTCTTACAATGCTACGAGTCATGGCTGAAAATGGAGAACTGCTTGACTACAACTACTACGCAGCGTGGCCTGATCTAGGTCAAGTGCATGATGACTTCACACTGATCAGCCAGGGAGTCTACCAGGAAATAGCCAAAGGTGGGGACAGTGAACAGGCTAAAGTCTTCTCTGATGGTAAAACGTGGGTGTCAATCAAATCTGTCAGATTCCTCGATGATGCCATACTTTGCAGACAAGACATTGGCCCATCTGCTTTTAAAATATTCTTAAAATACCTCAAGAAAAGTGGGTCACAAAACCTCTGTGCTGTGGAGCTACCCGATTGGGTTAAAGAAGGATTTGATGATGCTGGGTGCAAAGGGAAGCTACTGGAAAACACCTTGACAGAAAGGCAGTTTTTTACAGATGTGTTTTTTCCCCATATTCAGGAAATTGATGAAGATCTCAGAGATCCATTGATGCAGTACATCTTAAATGAGAAAATGGAAGATTTTGCATCTATCCTCATGGTCACACCGTGCATTCCACGTTCAGGCCCAAACAAAGAGTTGGTTTTACCTTCCAGACTCATTCATCCAGAGGGGAGAGTTGCTAAACTGTACAAACCTGATGATGGGAGATTTCCTGAAGGAACTACCAAAGACTACCTCAACCCTGTGTGTTTGGTCAAGCTTGTGCTGTTAGGTATGGTGAAAGATGATCTCTCATGGGAAGACATCACTGAACGCACACAGTCTGTAAGTGAACTCAATGAAAGCAACCATATGGCAGCCTGTGTGCGTAGCAGCATCCTGCTCAGCCTTTTAGATGAAAAACTAAAAGTGGGTGACACAGGGGATGGAAAAGATTTAGACAAACTACAGAACGCCAAGTTTCTCCCTTTCTTATCAAGACCTGCCGGGTTCTCCCTACCATGGCACGGCAATGACTTTGACCCAACAACTATGTTTTCAGCTAGAGAGCTCTTTACAACTGAGCATCAGGACACAGTGTGCTTGATCAAACCCATTTTAAATGAGAACTCACCATCTTTCAAAGGCTGTGGTTCAATGTCGCTAGCTGTAAAAGATTGTCTTGGTCTTATAAGAAAGCCCTCAGTTGGACTTGTCATCAGTCAACTTAAGAAACTGTCACAATCATTTGATGGTGTCACATTGTATCAGGAAAACATAACAAATGCCTGTTATAAATATCTACATGAGGAAATGTTGCAGGATGAGATGGCAAAGGCACAAATCAGGCAGGAACTCAAAGATTTTACTTCCATCTTAGTGGAAAACACATATGTGAATCCCTCAAAGGTAGCCTTCTACTTACATTTTGATGCAGCACCATATCTTTACCAGCTTCCTAATAAATACAGAAACAGCTGTCGTGAGCTGTTTGAGAATGTCGGAGTACAGCCTAGCTTTACAGTAGATGATTTCTCTGTGGTTCTTGACATCATAAAGCAACAATGTGGACGAAAATCACTCACAGAGGAGAACTTCCAGTTGAGTCGGAGAATTATCAGTGAAGGCATATGGAGCTTGATCAGGGATAAAAATCAGGAATACTGCCAGGCACATTATGGTGGGATCCTTTTACCTGACTCTGGTCTGACACTGCAGCCATCAAAGTCACTGTGCTATAATGACTGCCCCTGGATAAAGATGCGAGATTCCTCTGTAAAGTACTGTCATGCGGATATCCCAAGAGAAGTTGCTGTTAAACTTGGTGCAGTCCCAAAACGCCATAAAGCCTTGGAGAGATATGCTTCAAATGTCTGCTTCAGCACTCTGGGCAGTGAGTTTGGTCAAAAAGAAAAGCTTACCAGCAGGATAAAAAGTATCCTAAATGCGTACCCATCTGAGAAAGAAATGCTCAAAGAGTTGCTTCAAAATGCAGATGACGCCAAAGCCACTGAGATTTATTTTGTTTTTGACCCAAGAACACACCCCACAGACAGAATATTTGATGATAAATGGATTCCAATGCAAGGCCCTGCACTATGTGTTTACAACAACCAGCCATTCACAGAGGATGACATCAGAGGGATACAGAACCTGGGAAGAGGCACTAAAGAGGCCAATCCAGGCAAAACTGGACAATACGGCATAGGCTTCAACTCTGTCTATCACATCACTGACTGCCCCTCCTTTATCTCAAACAATGACATTCTGTGCATCTTTGACCCACATGCTCAATACGCTCCTGGTGCCACTTCAGTGAGTCCCGGAAGAATGTTCAGAGATCTGGACTCAGACTTCAGGTCACAGTTTTCAGATGTCCTCGATCTGTATCTGGGAGCTCATTTCAAGTTGGAGCGGTGTACAATGTTTAGGTTTCCTATACGATCCCCTGAGATGGCAAGAACATCAGAAATAAGTTCTGTTCCAGCATCAGACAGAATGGTCCAAAACCTGCTGGATAAACTAAAAACTGACGGTGCTGAGCTTCTGATGTTCCTGAATCACATGGAGAAGATATCAATTTGTGAAATAAAAAACTCAACTGGAGAGCTGAAAGTCCTGTATTCAGTAACTGCTAAAATCACTGATGGCGATCGATTAAAGAGAAAACAGTTTCATGCTTCAGTTATTGATAGTGTGACCAAAAAGAAGCAGCTCTCAGCGATCCCAGCCCAACAGATAACCTACACTATGGACATTGAGGATACTGAAGGAAACATGACAACATGGATGATCTGCAACCGATCTGGCTTTCCTGACATTGAAAATGTCTCTAAAAGTATCATCTCAGCCCACAAAAATGAGGACATCACTCTGTTTCCTAGAGGAGGTGTTGCTGCTTGCGTAAGCCATAATTACAAAAAGGCCCACAGAGCTTTTTGTTTTCTGCCTCTCTCACTAGAAACAGGGTTACCATTTCATGTGAATGGACATTTTGCACTAGACTCTGCCAGAAGAAATTTGTGGCGAGATGACAATGGAGTAGGTGTAAGAAGTGACTGGAACAACAACTTAATGACGTCTCTCATAGCTCCGGCCTATGTGGAACTGTTGATTCAGTTGAAGCGGCGTTATTTTCCAGGCCCTGATCCCACCATGACCATAATACAGGGAACACCACTCCATGCTGTGAAAGACACTCTACGTAAATATCTCTTTTTCTTCCCAGTCAACAGGATTGACATACAGGCAGACTGGTACTGCCTTGTAAAAGCTGTGTATCAGTGTATTCATGCTGAGCAGAAGCGACTGTTGCCAGTGCTGAGGGCTTCACACATGGACAACTCTGACATGCACTCTGTTATTTACATCTCATGGGTGAACACATCTGCTGCAAACAAAGGCAGGGCCTTCTTTGATAATCTGCTGCAAGATGAGCTTCACCATCTGAAAAACACTGAACATAATATCACCTCAAGAAAGTCTGTTGCTGAAAATGTCTACCGACTCAAGACCTTGTTGTTAGACATCGGATTCAATCTGGTTTATAGTTGTGATGAATCTGCTCATCTTTACCTTG
This sequence comes from Hypseleotris klunzingeri, assembly GCA_036025195.1. Lineage (NCBI taxonomy): Eukaryota > Metazoa > Chordata > Actinopteri > Gobiiformes > Eleotridae > Hypseleotris > Hypseleotris klunzingeri. Next base: position 10,797 of record JAVQJW010365857.1, read on the forward strand.
GATTAGAAGAGGCAGGAATACCAGTGGTGTATGTCACTCCAAAAGATGTACGCAGCTTTCTTCACACATTTACAGCCCCAGACACTGCTTGCCAAATCGGAAAACTTCCCTGCCGTCTCCAACAGTCAAACTATAAGCTCATTCATAATGTAAAACAACTTGTTGAATATTGTTTCAAAGACATTGAAGAGGAAGACTTCAGATTAGAGGGACTGCCTTTGTTGGTAACCATGGATAATATGCTACAGGTGTTTGATGTGAAAAGACCAAAGTTTCTTACGACGCACCATGAGCTAATATCATCAAGAAAAGAAATGTTCATGAATGCAATATACATCAAATACAGTGACATTTTACTCAAAACAGGTGCTGCCAAAACATTTGACATCAGCAGTTTTGGTGAGCTGCTTGGCTCTGTTCTCCCCAGAGAATATCGGACTAAAGCTCCAGTGAGGTGGAGAGATTCCTTCCAGAGTGACTCTTGGTTGAAGAACGTGTGGAACTTTATAAGTGAGAACACAGCAGTGAAGGAGGACCAGGTAGAAATGAAACCAGGATTTGACACAGTCATGGACATTCTGAAAGACTGGGCTCTGCTTCCTGGAGTCAAATTCATGGCCAGAGAAAAGCTTGTCATTCCTGAGCATGATTTGCTTTTGCCTATGAGTTTGATGAACATAGCCATATTCCCTCAAGGCCAAAATGACAAGGTTTTTCACACTCTGATTAAAGCAGGGTGCATTCAGTTAGCCATCAACAAAATCTGTGCCAAAGAGAACCCCATATTGCCCTTTCTGGCACAACATACAGCGAACACTGAAAATCCTTCAAGTGTTCTGAAAGCTCTGGAATACATGATACAGACAAGTGCATTTAAATCTGTACACTTAACTGACAAGGACTTTGAGGCTTTGCTCTTATATTTCAACTGCAACCTTGCTAACCTGACACAACAGGACATCCCAAGCTTGAAACTTCTCCCATGCTTTAAATCAGTCAGTGGGAGATATATTAACATTGCAAACTGTGTTTCAAACTATGTCCTGGCAAGAAATATCCCTGCTGCAGACATAGACAAGTGGGCTCACAACGCTTCCTATGGCTTTCTTGCTGAAAACCCCCAACTAAAAGAGCTGTACACTTTTCTGGGTTGCACGCCAGTTGATGACCTAGAAATTTATCTTCAACATTTATTGCCAAAGTTTGAAAGCCTTTCCTACAGTGCAAAAGTTGAGCACATAGTCTATTTAAAGGAGAGACTCCTGGTCATGGAGGATTCATGTGAACTGAAAGACCAACTCTATGAAAAGTTGGAAGGACTATCATTTATTTATGACAGTTCAACACGTCTAAGGCCGGCAAAGTTTTTCTTTGACAAAACTGTAGAGGTGTTTGAAGTTATGCTTCCGCTGAAATCCTTCATACCTAATGATTTTTTTAAGAAAGTTGAACAAGTTTCAAAACCCAAAAATGGAGCTGTGCAGTTGTCATCCTGGATCACCTTCCTCAGGAACATAGGTCTCAAACATGAAGTTTCACAGCAGCAGATACTCCAGTTTGCAAAGGAAGTGAGCATCAAATCCCAAACAGAGAACTGGGCAAAGGAAAAGGTGCAAACCACTGTTGATATTCTGCTAAATCACATTTTCAAAGAGAGAGCAGATCTATTCCAAGGCACCTTTCTCAAAGAACTGTCAATGATACCGTTCCTATGTCCTGAGAGAGCCCCCAAAGAACTGGTCAAGCTTCACCCACAGTATCAAGAGGTAGGTGGGACACTTCCTCTTATCCGTTTCAATGGGTCTCAAGTAAACCCCAAATTTAAGCAAACAGATATCATAAACTTGCTTTGGACTTCTTGCCCCATTTTACCTGAAAAAGCAACACCATCAAGTATAATGGACCAAGAAGGGAGCACTCTCAGCGGGCAAGCACAGCTTGATCAAGTGCTAAACACGCTGGGTGTAAACCTTGACCCACCATTGGAAAAAGTGATCAGCAACTGCAAGAACATTTGCAACATATCCAGTCTGGATGATGAAATGGTAAAAACCCGAAACAAAGTTTTGAGGTCAACATACGAGTTCCTCAGTGCAGATAAAAGAGATTTCCACTACCATCTTCGAGGAGTGCCTTTTGTTATTGTTGAAGACGGTTGGAAGCTGCTGAAACCTGAAGAAGTGGTTATCAATTTGGACAATGAATCAGACTTTAAGCCTTACTTGTATAAATTACCCCTAGAGCTTGGCACTTTTCATCAGCTGTTTAAGCTTCTTGGAACTGAAGATGTTGTATCTACCAAACAGTATGTGGAAGTTCTTTGGCGCATTTTCAGATGTTCTGAAGGCAAACAACTCGATCCAAATGAAATGAGAACAGTAAAGAGGTCTGTGTCAGGGCTATTCAAATCTATTCACAATGATCCTGTGGAAATTCGCAAAGACCTAGAGAACCTCCGTGATCTAGTATTTTATTTGCCGAGTCATGATGGACGATTGGTCAAATCCAATGGCTTGGTGTTTGACGATGCTCCTCATTACAAAAGCAGAATTCAGGGTAATGTTGGGGTCCAAATGTTGGTAGACATGAGCCAGTGCTACTTAGGCAAAGATCATTCCTTCCATACCAAGCTTATAATGCTACTTCCACAGAAACTAAGACCAAGATTGCTAAGCAGCATTCTGGAAGAGCAGCTTGATGAGGATTCTCCAAAAATGTGCCAGTTTGGTGCACTTTGTTCCCTCCAAGGTCGACTGCAACTGTTGCTCTCATCGGAACAGTTCATCACAGGATTGATCCGTATAATGAAACATGAAAATGATAATGCCTACATAGTCAACGAGGAAAAAGCCATACGTCTCTGTAAAGCACTTTGTGAAGGACTAAAAGTGTCCTGTTTTGAGAAACTCCAGACCACACTGAGAGTAAAAGGTTGCCCACCGATCCCTCACAGCCGTAGTGAAACACTAGCTTTCTTAAAAAGATACGGCACTGCAGTCATTCATCTTTATATCCAGCACTCAGATAGCAAAGACATCAATTTCCTCCTTGCACTTGCTATGACGTTAAAGTCTGCAACAGATAATTTGATTTCAGACACTTCTTATTTGATAGCTATGTTGGGGTGCAATGACATTTACAGAATCACAGAAAAGTTGGACAATCTTGGAGTAAAATATGACTCAACTGAACCTTCAAAACTGGAGCTGCCACTCCCTGGAACTCCTATACCTGCTGAGATACATCACACCTTGCTAATGGATCCAATGAATGTTTTCTATCCAGGTGAATATGTGGGCTACCTTGTAGACTCCGAAGGTGGAGACATATATGGATCGTATCAACCAACCTACACATACGCCATCATTGTACAGGAAGTAGAGAAAGAAGAAGAGGAAAACAGTAGTTTTCTAGGGAAGTGTTTCCAGATTGACATTGGCTATAGTGAGTATAAAATTGTCAGTTCCCTTGACTTGTACAAATTCTCAAGACAAGATGAAAGCACACAAGTCAGAGATACCAGTTCTCCATCAACGCCTACAAGCCCAGACACCCGCTCCTCAAACCTTCGAATGATGCCTCCCATTTTTACAGGCAAGGAAAACCTTAGACCTCCTCCCCAAAAACAATCGCCAAAAAAAATCAAGCTTCACACATTGCCTGAGATTCTCAAAGAAGTGACCTTAGTTGTTGAGCAGGCATGGAAGCTTTCAGAAACAGAACGGAAAAAGATCATTCGCCGCTTGTATCTTAAATGGCATCCTGACAAAAATTCAGAGAATCTGGATGTCGCTACAGAGGTTTTCAAACATCTTCAGACTGAGATCAGTCGCATGGAGAAGCAATCTTTGGCAGATCAGCAAAACACAGAAAGAACTTCCCGAAGAACCTTCTCCACTTCATCAACACGCTTCCAGTCAGAGAAGTTCTCGTTTCAAAGATTTTATTCAACGTGGAACCAAGAAGCAACCAGCCATAGGTCAGAGAGACAACAGTTCAGGGAGCATAACCCCAGCTATGCAGGCTCATCACACTCCCACCGCTTTTTTGTACCCCCTACCTTCAAAACGGTCGGAAACCCAGTGGAAGCCCGTAGGTGGCTAAGGCAAGCTAGAGCCAACTACTCCGCTGCTCGCAATGATCTCCATAAAAATGCCAATGAGTGGGTTTGTTTTAAATGTTACTTAGCAACAAAGCTGGCCCTGATAGCTGCAGACTATGCCGTTAGGGGGAAGTCGGATAAAGACGTGAAGCCCACAGCACTGGCACAGAAAGTTGAGGAATATAATGCCCAGTTGGCAGGACTCGCCAGCGATGTTCAGATCTTGGATGGTTATGGGGTGGACAGTCTCCGAACTCGCTACCCAGATCTGCTACCATTTCCACAGATCCCTAATGACCGCTTTACATCTGAGGTAGCCATGAGAGTGATGGAATGTACTGCAAGGATTATCATAAAGCTTGAAACGTTTGTGCAGCAAAAAGTATAATAGTGCGTAACATGGCAGAAGTGAAGCCATTATTATATGCATTTTTTTAAACAAAGGGATAGTCCATGGTTTATGTCAGAGGTGGGTTGAGTAGCCAATAATTTTACTCAAGTAAAAGTAAAAGGTACTGGATCAAAAAACTACTCATGTCACTATGCATGAAGACTGCACTGGAATGTGAGCCCATGTGGCCAGGCAACTTGAAAACTTCAACTAGTTTTAGTGCAAGGGGCATTATACAAAATAATAGTTTTTTAATCATATGTTCGTAAGAGGGGAGAGATCTAGGCTACTCCACTTTAGTGGTGCGTGGTGGTTTCTCCAGAGGCATTCAGTAGCGCCACATTTACAAAATATTGGACTATCCCTTTTAAGGACTGTGGCAAAGTGCAATAACAGTTTTTAAGGGTCCTATATTATGCTTTTTTAACATTTCATATTTGGAAACATCTAGGTTACCATTTTACATTTTGCAAAATTAGACATACAATATTTATCTAAAACAAGCTGTGTTTGTTGGTATGATTAGAACAAACCATTTGTGCCCGTTGCTGGGGAATTTCAATTTTTTTTTTACTTCTTCTTGGATATAAACAAAGCCTTGACAGCCTCGCAGCAAAACACACCATCTTATCAGATACGTTGTTATATACTATTGGAAACACTGTTTGTTGATAGTGCAGAAGCAGGCTAGCCCACTTTATGCTAAACATGCTGGGTGTAAGCGCTGGGTGTAAACCTTGGGTGTAAACCTTGGGTGTAACCCCACATTTTATGACATAATTATAGGTTCTGTCTATATTCAGGACAATAGATCAATAATAAAGAATTACTCAAACATGCCCAAATTAAGCAAAACACAGATTTGTGTATCTGTTTGAAGTAGAAACAACATTTGAACATGTTTAAAAGTCAATTTAGCAGAATATAGGACCTTTAAGTTTGACTAACAACGTACAGCTGTGACAGCTCATAGGGCTGCTGCATCTCTCCATGGTGCACACACATGCAGTAATAATAGGCTCTATAGATTAGCTCAGTAGAAACTGGCTGTACGCTGTAGTGATGTCAGCTGTCCGTTTTGTTTACCAAAGTCCCCCAAATGATTTTATGTTGGGAGTAAAATCAAAAATATATGCTGCTTTTTTTACTTTGAACTTTTATATGAAATTATTTTCGTGCAACAGAAACTAAGAATGTGGATAATGAATAACTAAGTGTGGGTGTACCAGTTGTCTCACAATGCATTCATGTTTGTACACTTTAGTTGGATTTTTACCTCTCATTTGTAAATGTTTATTAATGACAGCAAGCACTTTTTACATTTGCCCTTAATCTACAGATGTGTTCATGTGTGCAAAGCCAATACTGTGAATGTTAATCATTGTTTGTCTTTTGTGTTATCGTTACTAAAATATTGGTTTTATAAATGCAATGTTGTGTAGATTTGTGAGAATAACTTATGTTTCAACTTTTACATACAGACGATTGTACATTAATGTGTTCTTTTTGAAGGGCTTTTCATACATTCATAAACTATGGTCAAACTGGAATGTACTTAAAGCTGCGCTATCTGGTATTTTTACTTTGTATTTGAGCAAAAAATTATTATTCAGTTCAAAATTTTTGTCTGTATCTTACCAGAAAAAGGAAAAATAAAAAAATAATAATGCTTGAATTTGACTGTGACCCTGTTCTATGATGTAGGTTGTCTGGTAGAGGCCAAAAACTCATCTACTATTGGTCAAGGTGGTATCCCACAAACTCTGATTTGTTATTGCTGTAGAAGTCAGTGGAGGGACCAAAGTAAATTCAACTATTATTGGTCAAATTGGTAACCCACAAACTTTCATTTGATGTTGCAGTAGAGGCCAGGGGAGGGACTAAAGTCAAATAATAATTATGACAAATTACCTATTTTACATCATAAAACAGATAAAGCATTTTAATAAATTTATGGACTACACCTATATATAGATTTTTTTTTGTGGAAACTTACAGACTATATCAGATAAAAAAAGACTTAGACTCTGTAGGCTGTAAGGGTTTTAGAGCGCAGGTACACTTGTTTTCAACCAGTCACACGCTTCTAATGGAGCTCTCAGATTGGTTGAAACATTGCTAAGAACTAAAATCTATCGGGAATATGTGGTGCGAGGGAGCTGATTCACAGCAAAATTTACAGCAATTTTATTTTTTTAGTTCAAAGAAATTACAGTCAACTTCAGACTGCTGCTCGTTATTCTGACAGGGGAAACAGGAGCACATCATTCAAACTTTGTTTTTTGTTTTGTTTTGTTTTTTGCTCAAAAGCAGGTAGTGTAGCTTTAATGACGTCTGATCTAATCTATGCTGAATGTGAGAGAACTGTGAATGTGTACACTGCTGCCCTGGCCAAATAAATGTCCCTTCTTTCATAACAGTCCATGTGTGGGTTTGTGAATCAATGTATACTGTTCAGACCAGCTCAAATGATGTAGTAATGTGCTTTCTCCACTAGAGTACGCTAGACTACACAGAGACATGTATCATACAATGACTTTCTGCCCCATTTTCACCCAGAACAAAGGACCACATAGAAGAATAGCAGTCTTTATTTTACAAACAAAATGAATAAATACACACCCTTTATCAAAATATACTTGCATAGAGGTGAGTACTGTTTTAAAGCTGAACACACACAGACACACACAAAGCCAATGCTCTCCCGGGTAAGGGGTAAACTCAAATGTAATTCTGGCATATGATCAGAGGTGGGTAGAGTAGCCAATAATTTTACTGAAGTAAGAATACTGTTACTTTAAAATAATATTACTCAAGTAAAATTAAAAAGTATGGTGCAGTAAACCAACTCTCAGAAGTATAACTT
>JAVQJW010365923.1:0-15660 GCA_036025195.1 Hypseleotris klunzingeri
TTAACAAATGGCCTACTCAATAATAAAAAGACAAAAACAAAATAAGTGCACTATAGTCCAGACACGAGCAGGTACCGTAACAGTACAGCAATTCACAAATGAAAAATGTTATATTCACATAATTCAAGAGTCTATCAAAACTAGAGTTATTACCTCTTCAGAAAAGGGTGTGAGCAGAGGTAAAGTGAGAAGGTAAGAGTTGGCACAGATTAGTATATATACTACAAGAAATAAAGGGGTGGGAACGAGTTACAGTTTGTTGAAATACAAACTGGCAAACACAGGGGCATCATACACATATACTTCACCATTCTAAATTCCCGCAGTGGCAAAACCATACTGTCTTTGTAGGGTCAAACTAAAAGGATATGCACATTGTCCATTGTAACAGTAATATTGTCTCTTGGTACTCTATACACATCAAGGAAATGCGTCCGATAAAGCTTGACATGTTTTGGTTATAAGCCAAGTGTACCCAGGCTTGTTGCTGCTTTAACAAATGAGAAATGTTATGTTCTGACCTGAGAATTTAAAGCTACTGAATTACACCTATCTAAACTAAGAGAGATTCTCTTTGAGGGTTCTGGATCGTCATCCCATACAGTACATGCTAGCATTTGGAAAACAATCCAGCTGAGGTGCAATTTGCTATCGTGAGAGTTTTTGGCTTGAAACAAGCCCCCCAAGGGACTTGTGGGATTTTTTCCTACTCCATGTTTTGTATACAATATAAGCTCAGTCAAGCATCTGCAACAGTTCTGTCCATAACAAAAATCAATCAATATCTTGCCAGCATATCAATATGGGAAAAACAATCCTGAGTCAATCATTTGGTACTGTAATTTTTTTGGGTTAAGAGAAACTTTGGAACTGCAGTTTAAAAAGTCTTATTTTTTTCTTTAAGCAAGGGATCCTTTTGTCACTCCTACACACTGAACATATCCATTCTTATACTACTGAAGCTCGCGTCTAGGCCAGAGGACTGCTTAGCCTTGACTTCCAACGCGTTATCTAAGTCATCCAGCTTCTGGCTTAGCTCATTGTCAGACTCATCTGAATAACTCTCGGTGGGTAGTGAGGTTGGAACCCCTGAGGTGCTGCAGGAAGTTGAGGTAACCGTTGAAGGTGAGGAGAGGGGAGGGGGAGGAGAGGCAGACGGGGAGGAGGAGGAAGCAGCTTTCCGGGCTGTGGTGGCCTGGAACAGGACATTTGGCCAGGACTTCATGGACAAGCGAGAGAGATGAGGAAAGGTGTTATTAGAAGAAGCTGCAGACTGCGAGGTAGATGTGGTGTTAGGAGTAGGGGAGCAGACAGTGTGAGGTAATAATCTAGTATGCTCTTTGGCATTTCTCATTGCTTGTTTGATTGTTTTCTCTTTGTGCAAGCTCGACTGAAGGTGTTGGCCAAGTGCTTCTTTCCCATTAAGAACCACGTTGCAGGCAACACAGTTGAAGTTGCTCACTGCTTTTCGAAGCACTGTCTCTTGCGGGTCAGTGAAAGGATGTCCGAAGTAACAGAAGGACTTTTGATGACGCACCACTGAATCTTCGTCAGCAAAAATCATCTGGCACTTTCTGCATATAAACTCATGCTTAACGGACGGTACAATAAAAGCATCTGTAAAATCCATGGAACTTTTGGTTTCTGTTTTCGGTTCTTCTTTTGTGCTTTCAGTTGAAGAGCCTTTGTTGGTTTCATCCTTAGCTTCAAGAGCTTCTTTTGGTTTGAAGGAGTTGGTGGTGCTACTCTGGCCTTGTTTGTGTGACTGCTGTTTCTGCTGCTGCTCCAGCTGTTTCTGTTGTTTCTGCAGTGAGTCCTGGAGGGACTGCTGGTACTGCTGGTACTGCTGCAGGAGGGCGGTCTGGGACAGACCCGCAGCCATGGCAGCTTGGGGTACTGCTGCCGGGCCATATGGAAACAAGCTCTCCATTCCACAGAGTGGGGGGAAGTAGCCCGCAGCCTGGACCCCTCTGGGAAGCTGGGGAGTAAAGCAATTGGGAAATCCAGGAAGAAAGTAGGGGAGAAACTGCCCCCCCAGGAAAGCGCTGGGGTCACCTGCAGCCATCGCGTTCTGAAGTGCCTGAAGCTGGGCGATGTCCAGCTGACCCTCACTTCCTGGTTTCCCCGCAGCTGGACCTGGCTTCTCCCTCTTCTTGGCCGTGCTGGGAGTGTCCTCTCTGTCCTTAGCCTTGGTCGGTGGTGGCTTCTTGACGCTGTCTCTCTCCGAGTCTTTCCCTTGCTGCTCTGTGTGATTGACTGCCAAAGGTGTGGAGGGAACAGGAGGAGGAGGAGGTGGAGGAGGAGGAGTCTGCAGAAGAGTCTTGGTTGGGGTAGTGCTCAGAGACATGGCAGGAGAGGGGGTGGCTGGTGTAGGGAACCCAAGCATGCCAGCACCGGGAGACGCTAAAGCTGGAATACAGTGGCATATAGATATGGAAATATTCAATATTTGAGTATTCAATTCCAAATCATGGACAAGACTAAGATGATTAATTTGACACTGGCTGAGTATCTGTAACTAACTGATTTAGATTTTGTTATGGATCAAAACTGTTACATGCGCTTTATGATCATTTTATCTGATAATATATTAGCATATAAATATACCAAACCTACAATAAAGGGAAAACAACACAACATATGAAAGCCATTGAATACATTTGTATGTAAAAATCTCAGAATTATCAGCTGGCTATACAACTCTGAAGATGAAAGCATGCACTAAATACACAATTTAAAATAGTTTAAAAAATAGGAGTTATTAAAACACTCTTGTAATTCTGAATAAGCAGTAGTAGAACAAAATAAAATAGTGCATGATAAAGCTCAGTTCATAAAGCATCTAGTAAATTTGATTTAATTTCAGTTTTTGTCATACCAACTCACCAGGTGTGTTTGGTGGAAAAACAGGAAGTGATGATGGTCCGTTGACCCCGGGAAGCAGCACTGGTGGTAGACCTGATATCCCAGGGTAGCCCGAGGGCAGGCTGAGGCCATGAAGTGCATTGTTGTTGTCCACTGTAATCTGCTGCTGGCCGGGCGGGAATCCCTCTCCAACTTTCTTTAAACGGTCCAGTTCTTGCTGAGCCATCAACTGTCGGACAGTGGTTGGTGCTAGGTAGTCCTTTTCTCTGTCCACCTGGTTTCCCAGGGTTTCTTGCACTTTGGTGATGTGCTGTTTTGAGAATATGTGATCCCGGACTGACATCCGAGCAGTGTACTTGACACCACACAAAGTACACTCCGGCCTGGGACCTTCTGGTGAGCCTTGACTTATCATAAATGGCTTTCCAATATTTATCTTGAATTTCTTTTCCTTAGCACGGGCATTTTGGAACCACACTTGGACAACACGTTTAGGAAGTCCAATCTCATTACCCAGCATTTCACACTCCTGCATTGTAGGGGTTCGGTAGTCACTGAAACAAGCTTTGAGGACTTTGAGCTGCAGGTTACTCATTTGTGTCCTAAAGCGCTTGTGTCCTGGTCTGTCTCCACCATTGTTGCCTTTGCCAGACTTAAAAGGGTTAGTTGACCCAAAGGGGCTTGGTGAACTGGGATCAGCTAGGCTGGATGACTCACTACGATCATTATTTTCCTCCATGTCATCATCTCTAGAGCTGTAGTAAGAATCACAGTCTTTTCCAGAAAAGCTCAGAGCAGGGCTGACCATGCTGAACTGGAATCTGTCATTTATACAATCTGAATTCATCATTAGACTGCACTTGTTATCAAGCTTGTCACTTCCATTTGCTGTGAGGCTCTCGATCTCATTGTTATTGGCCTCATCACCAGTTGTAGCATCACTAATGGCTGTATTAATTGAGGATGTCTCATCAAAGTCCATCTTGAGATCATAAGATGAAGCATCTGCTGAATTCATGTTAGGCCCTTCAGTTTCATCACAGTTTTCAGCTTTTAAGGATGAAGGGCTTAAGAAGTTTTTTAATTGTGCCTCTGTTGGTTTCATTGGTGTGGAGGATGCAGCAGGCAGCTCATAATCATTTTGCTCAGTTTTAGTTGGCAGTTGTGGGCAGTCAAAAAAAGAATACTTATTTGGGCTTTCACCTCTGTCATTGTCTTGGTTCATCATTGGGCTTGGTGGCAAACTAAAGCCCGCCTGTTTAGCCTCATGCCAGTGTCTGGAGCGTATGTGGCTATCTAGAGCAGATTTAGCCTTGAACAGCGCTCTACAAAAGGGGCATTTCTTGTGTGACTGTGAGGGCCCTATTGCCCTGAACTGCCCTTTTCTCTCTCTGGCACGGGTATTTTGGAACCACACTTGGACAACACGTTTTTTCAGACCAACTTCTCTGGCAATATGGTCCAGCATTTTCCTTGTTGGGTTAGAGTCAAGCAGGTATTTATCATAAAGAATCTCTAGTTGTTCTGGTGTTATAGTGGTTCTTAGACGTTTGTCTCTGTGTTGTTCTTCACTACTATTTCCACCATCTTTATCATTTGTAGATTCATCCTTATCATCCAATTTCCTCTTCATTGCCCCAGAGCCAACTGCAGATGCTAGGCTAGAGCTACTCTGAGATGGGATTTGGGTTAGACCACCAGATAGCAGGTGACTGGCCATTAGGGGATTGCTTGGGTCAAATATCATATAGGGCATATCAATTGGTCTTTCGAGGAATTGGGAATGAAGGAACTGGTTTTGGGCAGCCAGGAAATGCATGTGCTGGTGCTCTTGCCATAACTCTACAGTGGGGAAAGCGATCTTGCACTGTTCACACTGGTACTGCAGCATCTGGTGGGGAAGGCTGTTTGTTAGTGTGGAGAGAGCCATGGATAGAGGGCTAGACGGCACTGCGGCTGCTTGTGGCTGGGAGTGGGGTCTGGACATGGGGGGCTGGGTGGCTTTTTGAGGGGGAGGCTGAGGGGTACAGGCCTTAGATGGTCTGGGTTCTGGAAGGGACTTAATCACAGGTGATGGTGCATTCTCAATTTGTTTGGATTCAGGTTCGGAGAGCATTTCTGGCTTGGGCGAGATCTTCCCCATGCTTGGATGTGGAGATGCCACAATAGGCGAGCTTGAACCAGAACTTGTGGCAGTGCCTAGGGGCGGTCTGGTCTCAGAGAAAATTTGGGCCTTGGATAGACATATTTCGTAAGAATCATTGTATTCGTCACACTGGTTCTCATCATTGTCTTCATCCTCATCTTTGTAGCACAGTTTTTTCTGGTGAGTGATGAGGTCAAATATACGTGGGAACACAATGTTGCATTTTTTACACTGGTACTGCATGTTGCTGGTTCTGATGTATCGCTCATTTGTCAGCTCTTTTTTCTCATTGTCTTTCGAGTCTGCTTGGTTTTCATAGCTCTTGCGGGCTTTCTGACGAGCATTCTGAAACCAGACAACTATGACTCTGGTTGGTAGGTTTAGTACGGTAGAGAGCTGCTCAATTTCATCATCTTTCGGGTAGGCATTTGTGTCAAAGAAATCTTGAAGTACCCGCAGTTGGTAATCGGTAAATCTTGTTCTAGAGGATCTTTTGTTAATGGCTGAGTCAATTCTGTAGTCGTGAGCACTAACTTGGGGCTCCATCCGAATGTCTTCCAATGTAGTTATTGGAGGAATATTAAAATTGTAGGGGGAATCTTTACTTCTCTGCCTTTCTTTGAAAAGAGTGTTACGGAACCAGTGTTTGATAACTTTTTGCGGCAGGCCCGATTTTTCGGACATCTCCTGAATTTGTTCCTCATTGGGAGAATTGTTAATATCAAAGTTCGCTCTCAGAATTTTCAACTGGTCATCAGTGATTCGTGTGCGGGGCCGCTTAAACTGGGACTGGCGAAGGAAATTTGGATCGAGAGCCAATTGCTGCTGGCAGAGCTGGGTAAGATCAGTGGATAGAGAGTCCATGCCTGGCAGCTGGAGGGCAAGTTGAGGGGGCAAGCCTGGGTGTTGCACAGACTGCATCATTAAAGGTGGGAAGAGAGGCAGATCCAGTGGGACGGGGAGCTGCACTTGAGGAGGTACGGGTGGGGCAGCAGGTTGTGGAGGGGGTGGAGGTGGCTGGGGAGGTGGAGCTTGGTGAGCAGGCTGATGCGTGGTCTGATTGGGCACAGATGAAGTCGGGGATGGGGCAGGGGTTTGTGGCTTGGGCATTGATGTAGAAGGAGGCTGGGGGGTTGTCACTGGGGCAGGGGCAGGTGGTGGAGGAGGAGGCGGTGGCGGCGGGGGCGGAGTCTCAGGAGACGCAGGGTTTATGGGGTAAAGCTTGTCATAGGCCTCTCTGTACTGCTGGGCAAACTTTTCCAGCTCGACATATGGGTAGAATTGGCTGTGGACGTGCTCCTGGTGACTTTTGAGAATGAGCATGTTAGAAAAGAGCTTCCCACATAATCCACACTCCAGTTTATCCATGTTTATTTCTATTTGTTCAGCCCCTTCTTTCATTTTCTTCTGAATTTTCTGTCTGTTTTCATTGTACTGTATGACCAGTTCGAATCCAAAGTTCTCCAACAGTGCTTTAGCTGCGTTGCCCCTTGCTCCTGACACTATACGTGGAGGAGGAATCATTGGCTCAGAAAACTTTGACTTTTTCATATCTTTGTTTTCTTTTCCGTCATTTAGTATGTCCCCATTTTCCATTTTGGATTTATTTTCTTGCTTTTCTAGTTGTTCTTCAGCCTCACGTGACATCTGGACATCTGAAACTGAAATGGCATGAGTTTCAGTTTTGGTTTTATGGTTTTGCATTTGTTGGGATTTCTGGGACGCTTGCTGCTGCTGGGCCTGTTGCTGGGCTTGGGCTTGTTGGATCTGGTGCTGTTGTTGCATTTGCTGTTTCAGATCCTCTAAAAATGACCCGGTCAGACCCGGCATCCCAAAAGCGGCAGCTGAGTGCAATGCTAGCTCTGGACTAAGGTTGAATTCTGCCCCTGGGATGTAAAATGGGAACAGGAACTGAGGCTGTTGGAATTGCAGAAGTGCTTCGGGAGTCATGGGGAAATGAGGGAAGAAGGCTGGGTTGAGAAATTGGGGCTGGAAAAATGCTGCCTGCTGTTGGAGCTCATGCTGAAGTTGGAGCTGCAGTTGGGTGGAGGCCTGGGCTGACTGGTGGCTGCTGCTGCTTTGTGCGGACACGTGGTCACTGTTTGTGGTTTGTTTTGAGTTGTTGTTACTGCTGCTGTTCACTTCTTTGGATTCCAATGCATTCTCTTTGTTAGCTGAAGGTGTGCCACTTCTAGCAGTTTCAGTATTATTATTGTTCCCTTGTGTGCTTGGTGCAGGACTTTTGGCAGGGACTGAGGCACTAGAGCCACTGTTACTGCTGCTTCCTTCACTTTTGGCTGTTCTGGCTTTGGTCTGGTGAAGAACTGACCTCATGTGAATTTCAAGTGTTGAACTTTGGCTATAGGCAACATTGCAAATATTGCATTTAAACGGTTTGTTGTCAATGCTGTTGCCTGTCTCTTGGGGAACTGGGCTTGAGGCTTCTTGGAGCACCTTCTTCAGCTTATGCAAATGGGAAACAGAATTATAATGAACCAGCAGAATATTCTTTTGGGTAAAGGACTCTTTGCATACAGTGCATTTATAAGGCCGTGATGGATCTAAAAACTTTTCCATAGTAAAATTGGGCCCTTTTCTGAATGGCAAGGTTCGTTTTGGTTCTGCTCCCATGTCATCTAGTAGGGAGCTGCTGTCACTTCCAGTGGGACTGGGCTTTTCTTCTTGGTCTATTTCATCATCTTTGTCTAAGTCATGCTCAAAAGCTTGAGCCTCCTCCAAGGCCCTGGCTTCACTCTCAGTGATGTCTCCATTTATCGGCAAATTCCCAACTAGCTGCTGCACCTCAGCTTCACTTAGTTCAGGATGTCCATTTTCTAAATGTTTCCTGAGGGCCAGGAATGTCCTAAAGCTGCGCTGACAGAGGCTGCACATAGTGGCTGCTCGGATGGCATGATATTGGGAATGTATCTGAAGCTTCTGCATTGTCTTGAAGGCCAGACTGCAGTGGTTACAACGATATTTGTAGACATGCCGGTCGGACACTGAGAGCTGCTGTTGCTGTTGCTGCAGCCGTTGAAGCTCAGTTAGATGGTCCTGTAAGGCATCTGAGGACTTGCACTCCTGTCCTAGATTACTGGCTTTATTCCAGTCTGGGGCCTCTGAGGCTTCCTTTGGAGGCTTAAGTTCTTCACATTGCATTTCCATTTCATTTTTGTCTTGGGCAGTCATCTCATCCTTCAAGATGTTTCCTAAAATGAACAATAAAAAAATAAGTTACTACTGGGTTCCTATGTTTATGAACGCATACACAATCACTTTTTCTATTAGCATTTACAGTATGATACAATATAAGTAGACAATTCTTACCTTGAGCCTTTCTGGTTCCTTCAGAAATAGAGGTAGAGGTAGAAGAATCCATTATAGACAGGTTTTTGTCTTGTCCAGTTGGGGGGTGCATTACATTATTTGGTGTGGCTGTTTCAGGTCCCAAAACCTAAAATAAGAAATACATATAAGGATTCTATAAGTAAATATAAATGACAATTTGTAACTCAGTATGCCAAATTGAATTTAACATACAGTCATGATGAGCTTTTCTACGCAGTCAGGTGCCACACTGTGGAGGTGGGTCAGGTGCAGCTGCAGGTGAATCTTGTTGCTCAGGACATCCTGGCACAGCGGGCATCGAATCACTGGCTGCATGGAATGCTGGGACATTACATGGAGCTGCATCATGTTGGCATCTTTACTGCTGTAGTTACAATAAGGGCACTGCTGGACCTACAAAAACATAAGAATAAAAATGCTATTGTAATCATCAGAACTTTCCAAAGGATTCTCAATTTTTTTTCTCCCTAGCAACTTCACATTACCTTCATCACGTTTTCCCCCTAACCTCATGCCCAGCTTCACACAGAAAATGTGGATCAACCATCTTTCCTATAATTCACTTAAGTCTCTGATCTCATGCAATTTTATTAGCAGAAAACACGATTGGGCAGAATTTCTAATCAGGATATTACAGATGACAAAGGTGTGTACTCGCTCAAGCTATGCCTTGCCCTCATTACAGGGAGTACTCAGAACATAGCTGCCTCCCCACCACCTGTCTTAATAGAATCCATTTCTGAAATGACTAAGTCCTCCCTTTTTGCAGAGCCCTGGACCAGACGAGCTAATACTTCATAATCTAATTTAAAAACACATATAATTTAAAGAGATGCAAAAGGGGGACAAAGCAGTGAGGAAGGCCTAAGGCTATTACAGGTACCCTGCTTTAAACACAAAGACTGCCCAACTACAGTAGGTTTGATGCTAAAAAGCTCTGTCAGGGAGGGAATAGTGAGCTACGTTTAACCCTTTAAAGAAAGCCGATGCCAGCTAAAGCTAAATGCATATGTAAGCATTTCTGCTTTACACATATAGAGTATCTCTCAATTAGCTTTACTAATAGTGACAGTGAATTTAACCTCTCATTAGCTCTTGAAGAAAAACCTGCAACAATAACACCATTTTGTACAAAGCTTCTAATTTTAACGATCCTTAATTGCCTGACAATTTTGTCTGAGCATGCAACCAGTTCCATAGTATGGCACTTTATCATCAGTTTTACCTGCTCATTGGCAGATGTCTTCCCCTCAGCAGACTTTGGCCTTTTTGGTGGGCTTTCATTTTGTCGATCCAGCAGGAGGGAATGTTTACCCATGGTGTTAGGTCCTGAAATCTCTTTGGATATGGCATTGGTTCCTAACATGAAAGAAAATGAAAGAGAAAAAAGAAAACATAAAAATTAATATAAAGAAATTTTTAAAACCATTTACTTGATCATTAAAAACACAACTAAGTGAGTTTAGAGTATGTGTTAGTGTGGTCATTTAAAAAAAATCTTTTGACACCATGACCATATAAGTAGGGATACATTGGAAATGTGGCTTGCATTATTTATATTCATATACAATGATGTATTTCTGCCTGAGGACATGTGAAATGGAGAAAAACTCTGGGCAGGCTCATTATCACAGCACGATATACATTAAATGTTATGGTAATATGATACACTTCATTAGTTCATATACATTTCCCCAGCTACTGCCACAACTTCTCGCTGCTCGGTACAAGATGCAAAATTTTCAGGGCTCAGTCACGGCTGGTGCGGCACAACTAGTGTGTCTGTTTGTGTGTATATTTGCCTGGTTGTGTGTGTTTGTGTTAGTGTGCATGACATTAACAGTGGGACTCAATGTAGGAGAGTTCAGCCCCTGGTTGTATTTAGTAAATGCTGCAGCTGCTGATAAATCTTTCATTAGGCTCATCCTACGATACAGGCCATGCAGACCCCACTATATTCCGCCACTGCAATTTACCCACTCAACACGAGCACAAAGACACAGCATCTATTGCTCCCTGCTACCCTACCTCTCCCTAAGCCATCACCCCCTCACTCGCCCCCCTCCCTTGTCTGGTCACTCAAGGCAATATGTGAGCCTCACTCTTGCGAATCAACGCTTCACGCTAGATGCACAAATGGAAAAAAAGGGGGAAATCAAAGCACTGATACATAGAGAAGGGGCTGCTGAAAGAAAAAAAAACATTTTGTATTTCATATTATTCCATGGATCGTGTTTGTATTGGGCGCATATCAATTCCTCCGGCCCATTCATGCATTTTAATTCTGTTGCATTAAGTAGGCGTTCCACTTATTTTATTTGTAATCCCCCTATATCTGGAGCCTGAAATATTGGCCTGTCAAGGAAAGTGACAAGGGAGGAAAGAAAGGGAGAGAGAGGGCGAGAGAGAAGGGGGGAAAAAACACAAGGGCACAATGTGAATTTCCAAGAACATCCGAGAATTGCTCCGCAGCTCGGAATAGCGAGGTAATCTCTTCTCCCACTGCCTGTGATGGCTCCTGCAGGCTTGTATGTGTATGTGTGCATCCATGTGTGTGCGTGTTTGACAGTCCTCTCTGACACTCCATTGGTCAGAATGGTACAGCCCTGGAAGCGCCTGTCATATCACCTGACCTTTTCAAAGAGCTCATACCACGCCTACCGTATTTATTATGACCATTTCTAATTTCAACTTTCAATTTTTCCCCCTCCGTCTTCCAGTCAATTTGCAACTAAATTACATCCCTGCAAAAGGAGATGAGGCGATTGTCGGACAAGAGGGCTGCAAACACATTTACAATGCAGCGGTCGGAGGGAGCCCACACATCAACATTGATTACTGTCATATTGAATGTAAATATATGTTTGTCCAGTGTGTGTGAGCGTGTGTGCATGGTTTGACACATTTTTCCTTGTGCTTATATCCTGAACTTAGTGTTTTCATCAAGGAGAAAAAATATTAGTCTAAATGTGACAAGAGCTGTTTGCTACATGAGCTAGTGCGAGTCCTAAGCAACTGTGGTTGTGTATGAAGTTTTTAGAATGACAATTGTTTTCAAAAATAGTCGAGTGCCCTTAACAGAGGCAAACACAAAAGCTCCAAATGCTATCGTCAGCATTGTAGTGTTGCCCTCAATAAAAGATGGAGGGCCAAAATAATTAGAGGAATAATTGGGGACAGTGGGATTGAGAACAAGACAAGAGCAGGAGACATTTTTCCTTTGTCTACGCGTCTGCACTTAATGATTGTGTCCTTTCCTCCTCCCTAGCCACCTTCCCTCCATCCTTATGTAGGCTCCACCAGCTGCAGCCCAGTGAAGCGAGGGGGCAGAAAAAACATGACACCCATGCACCCCCCTCCCGCCAATGACAAATGTCTGCATGCGGCAGGACCCTACTTGATTAGATAAATCAAAAAGTGATTTATGACACTCAACCTCTTTTGCATTGTGTGGGGAGGCGAGAGGCACACTCACCACCCATCTTTATTTGTGACTGTCAGTGGCGTTTAGGCTAGCCGTGTATACACAGGCCTTACATAGTACTAGCAAGTGCACGCTTAACTGGAGAGGAGTGCAACGTGATGGAGGGACAAACAAGTGAAAGGCAGAAAGGGCAGTCAAATGAGAAAGCAAGGGAAAGGGAAAGCTGAAAACACCTTAGGTCATTTCAGTCCTAAATTATTCCTCGAAAACTAGCATAGCGGCTAATGTTTTTGAATGTGCGTTTGTGAGATTAGATGTTATCGCAACAAGAATATCTATTTAATGCTTTAGTCTGATCAGAATGAAGTCTGAAATGACAAAATAATAACAATATATCTGTTTACTACCTCATGACTTCTAAAAACAATGCATTCCTGGCATTTAAATTTATGAAAAAAGTGAGGTAAAGAACAGAAAGAACAGGCTGGGTGGCAGCAGCTAGGATTTAGTATTCAATTTAGCTGTCCTGAGCCCTGGCAGACTGGCTAAGGTTACAGAGCAGTAAATCTAGTGAGGAGAGCTGGCCCAAACAGGCCAGGGAGGGCCAGCCGGCATGATTTACTGGCCTACTGCTCTGAGGTTACGCATTAGGGCGACCCCTGGTCACCTGATAACATTACAGCAACATACTCTGAACCCCAAACTCCCACTCAAGCCCTCAACAGGCCCACATGTGGCCGCAGGGAAGGGGCAAGAGAGGCAGAGGAGAGAGAGAGCAGCCACTAAACAGCAGCTGTCTTTTACTTGTGTTTTTTAATGACTAGCCTCCCTTTCTTTCCCTATTCTGAGTGCGTTCTAATGAGAGATGAGTATGAGCAAGGCCATGTCACATTTTGACAAATCATGTGAAATGTTCAACAAGCTGTCAGAAAGCATACACACACACAAAAGAGTTGCTCCAGGGTTGTAATTAAATATGCTAATATCTTTAATCATTTTTAATCTTGTCTTGTAGAGGAAGAACAAGCATCTCAAGCAGTAAATCTGCAAGATGCATGCAAATACAAATATGAAATTTAATCAGAACATGGGTCATAATATGGAATATTTAACATCTGGCTTTGCTTACATGGTATTCAGTTTGTGTTTCTCCACCCTTCCTAACAATTTAAAATGGTTCACAAATTAATACATAGCATTTGACTTCAGAAACAATGAGCAATTTCTTTGCTAATTTGATCCAGGTAGAGATGAGCAGTTTCTGTGGGCTTCCTGACAGACTCATTTCCATTGCTGCAGCCTTTGTTTAGTTGGTTATTTATAAGAAGTGGGCCCCTGAGCCATGTTGGTGACATGCTCCATCCACACACACGGCACAAAGCTATCTGGAAGTAATCCACATCAGGGACATTTGCATGGAAAATGTAACATGGATTATAATTAATCTAAAGTGACATGGGATTAAAAAAGACAATGTAAATGAAGCAGGGGAAAAGCTCGGAGTGTCTTCTCTGGCCCCTCCCTCCTGCCTGGTTCTCTTTCCCTCACTATCTACACTATCTAGCCCTCTTTGTTAAAAGGATCCTGGTCTTGGAGATGAAGTGCGCAAACACACTGCTCACTTGGTCACACTGTAATCCCATCCCTGGAGATCTCCATATGGACACACACACACACACACACACACACAATCATGCACACACAACCACACACACAATGCTAAAACGGTTCAAGCTAGCTAGATATTTGGGGATGGGAAAGGAGATGCTAAATTTTACCACTTTAAGCTGGAAAAAGAAAAAGGGAAAAGGGAAAAACAAAGGCCTGATTCTGATAATAACCATAGCATAACAGCATACTGACAGCAGGACTGCTTTATGCATTGTCAGGCATTTCACTTCAACAATTTATCCTAAACACACATAAACAAGCAACTTTTGTCTCATTTTAAATAGTCTACTTTCTATTTTCCAATACAATATAACATATCTCACAAATTCCTATAGTGGGTAATAATGAGAAAGATGTTAAAACATAATACAAGAAAAAATGTGAGCAATATAGAGGCCTAGCAATTTATAAATATTTAAACTATTTAGTAACTTTTCTCATATACAGTACTTATTCCATTGTTTTGTTGCATTTACACTTAATATGACTTGATAAAAAAATGCAAAAAGGATCTGGGTTTCTTTAAGTGCATACATAGCTTGCATGTCTTACAATTTCCATATGACTATGGTGGGATACCACAGCATAGCTATCAAAAGATCGGTAGACCAAACTAGCCCTGGACTCCCTCCATTACTGCATTTTATACAACCTGACATCTGACGGACGGTACAATTTGAAATCCGCATATACTCGAGCTTCGGACACTCTTTTTGCATGTGTGCCGCGGTGTTAAATGACGATGGCGGTAATATGCGGCGGGGAAATGCATGGATGGTGGTGGTTCCCCCCGCTGCTGCCGTGTCTGTCAGACAGACCTGTCAAGGAGATAGACCTGAAAGATAGATGACTAGCTAAACTAATAGGCCCCAGCCACACTCAGCTCTCCTTCTGCCTCATTGAGCTTCACATTATGGGAGCTAGCCTAGGTACGGCGATGCTAGCAAGAGGAGGTGGATAGATAGCGGTTTGTGATTTAGGATGGTGCGTCTTCAGATGGGGGGGTAGGACATTAGTAAAGGGAGAATAGAATGAGAGAGCGAACCCCATGCAATGACAGAGAAAAAAGAGCGGCCAATGCAATATTCATCTCCAGTCATGGATTTCCATCTCATACATAAAAAGACCATATGAATTCGTATTTGGTTAAATCAAATCTAACAAAGCCAGGGCTATCCCGACCACAGCCTTGAGCGTAGTAGGCATTATGTGTGCTCCTCCTCGCCCCCAAAATAATAACAAGAGGAAATAAACCAAGCAAGCTCCCCGCTAACAACACTACTATTCAAACCAATCTAATGCTAGTAGCCTAATGCTTGGTGAAAAAGTGACAGATTAGACAACAATTAAAGAACATAGGAAAGGAGTAAGCTTAAAAAAAGAAAAAAAATGAAATAAGAGGGCAGGGGAGGGGGATAAAACTAATTTAAGTGTTGCAGGGATGCAGTGCAATATTAGAAAAACATATACACAGCCCCCCGTCTAATCCTTACGCTTATGAAAAATTAATATGTCATCGGAGAGGGCACAAGAACTAGAAAAGATTAATGCAAGGCGCTTAGAAATTACAAGCACGCAAACTGATTTGATTAAAAAATAATCTCGGGCCTGGACATTGCCTGGTAATATCCACAACACTCAACTTATCCTTCCCCCCTTTTTTTCTTTTCTCTATACGCTGTCCCTATTTCCCACTATGTCTAGTCCTCTCTCGCGGTTTCTCTTTCTGTCAGATGGAAACGATTAAAGCAGGTCACATGGAGGCTAGTCGGCAGTGCAGCGTTCACAAGTTACACACACATGGGTCTGAACCTTATCTGAGGAAAGCCAAAGATGAATGATAATTAGGAGATAGAAGGGATGCTGTGGTTTAGAGGTGTTGGATACTTGTGCATTTGTGTGAATCGTGTGCTCTTACGGTCAGCTTTCCTGCCATCACTTAGGTCAGTGTGTCCATGTCTGGAGGAGGAGCGAGGGGATCTCTCACTGTCCTCTGCGGTCTCATCTGAAAAAGTAGAGAAAAACTACATTACCCAAAATGCACCATGTCTGCTACTTCACTACTCACAGGTGTTTTATCTGCAATGAAAAAAAAAAAGAAGTAACTATGTTGAGTACAGTATTGCAGTAACGATATGACTAGCGATTTTTGGGTATGCTTTTTGACATTTTTTTTCCTTCCGGTATAGATATTGAGTTTAAATGT
>JAVQJW010365955.1:0-10860 GCA_036025195.1 Hypseleotris klunzingeri
TAGTTTGACTTAATTTAGATGGTTTGAGCTAAAAATACATGCTGAATCCCTGTAGTATTAGTTAGATTGCCATAAACAGTGAGTCTACAGTGGATACAAAACCAGAAAGAGAGCAAAAGCAGGCTGGAATAGGTTCAGTTTTATTGTTAAAATAGTAGACTTGGGAGGGAGGTTTTATGACACTCCGGGAGAGGTTGTGTGGTTTCGTCGTTCTATTCTGTGAATTTTCAAAGGTAACAATATATTTTGAGCAAAAACTACTCGGTGGCCTTGTAGTCACATTTAAATGCAGTTGCTCTGTTAGCTCTAAAACAGAACTCATTTTCACACACAACCTTCAACTTCTTTGTGCCCCTATTTGATCTTACAAAACAACGTTAAAAATACATGAGAAATGGTTGCAGAGCAGTGCTCAGATTATAACCCAGAATAAGTGAAAGAAAAAAACTAAATGGTGGTAAATTTGATTTGGAATTACAAAACATCACTGGATGTCATTTTGAATAATACAATTTAAATGATCAAGTCATTTAAGGTGCATCCTGTACTTTATTATGGAGGTCATTTTTTTTCAACTACATGTCCCTAGCCACATTGCCACCATGGCTGACCTGTTCACCAAAGAGGGCCAGCTGGCAGCCTTTGAGGCTGGACGTGGGCCAGATGTGGCTGTGTGAGGGAACTTAGCCTCAAGCAGGCCTCTCCAGGCTGAGCTGATACAAGTGGGCCTTGCACTGGAACCAAGTGTGTGGCATTTTGTTGCAAATGCAGAGGCACACAAACACTCAGTAAACATGCATGACAAATATTGGCAGAGCCAGAGACTAGAGGACGTTCAATGACTCTCAATGACTTTCTACGTGGATATCCTTTTACATTGACCCAAATAAAACCCCTTCACTCGAACTGCATGTGAATCAAAACATGCACCCACAAAAACACTTTTGACAAGTAAATTTAACTCAGAGGCAACACGAAGCCAAGACAAGGATTAAAGACACATTGTCAACAAACACAGTAGGGCTTAGGAACACAAATGGTGCTCAAAATCTTCTGAAGACAACTATAGAAAAATATAAATTTACAGCTATAAATGACAGTTCTTATTTTTAGAACATATAATACTAGTATCAGTCAGTTATCTCAATATGAAATACACATAAGAGCTACGCAAAAGCTTAAGCTTTCCATTTGCAGCAGTTTAATGACCCAGTTCCACCATGACAAGGCCTTTTCATGGTCTCCGTGGAGGAGAGGAGAATAATAGACTGTGGAGGAAGAACAGAGTGAAACGGATATAGATTTTTAAAAAAAAGAGAGAGAAAATGAATGTCAAATTAAAGGGTGCACATTGTGGAGGCCGGTTGCCTGCCTCTGTCATCTGTCAGGTTATAGATCTCCTCCTATGGTCTGTCTGTCCGTCCATCTGTCAGCAGGAGACTAGAGTTTTTAGATTGTGACCGGGAAAATATCTCTGTATCCAAGGCACAAAGGACAGACGGCTATTAGGGCTACAGATAATATATATCGGATGTCTGTGTGTGACTTTAATTAATTGTGCTATAGCAAGGAGCACCACTGTGGGGGGCCAAAGGTAAGAGTCCATTATGGGGAATTTAGTCTCTAATGTAATCAATGGGAACCTATGAAAGATGTTTTCAATAATGCATCTCTGCAGCAACCCACTTGTGCTTATTGCTTGGATTTTCTTCTATGCAATGTCATTTCACTGACAAAAGTCAGTTGTTGCATTTAGCAACATAAAAATTGTGGGCAGGACAGTGTATTTCAGTGTACTGCTTGTCAAATATATTTATACTAATAAAAACCCTTGGTGAGAAATGGCCTCAAGTGAAGCATACAATATCATGAACCAAACCCATAAGTTGCATAAAGGCAACAGCAAAGGCGAAAAAGAGTGTGACATACAAGCAATACACAAAATATTGCAATTATATACAGTAGGTAATACAATTCCTGCATTAGCGGGCACATAACTTTGGCACACGCATATTGGTGTTGGGGTGTGTGAGTGCGTGTGCGTCTGTTAGCAATATTAGGCAAAAACTACAGCATGGATTTGGATGAGACTTTCAGGGAAGGTCAGAAGTGACACAAGGAAGAAGTGTTTAGGTGTTGGGAGTGATTGGCATTATAGTTTGAATATAGGAATTTGAATGTAGAATATCCCACTCTCAGTCCTGCTGCTGAGCATCTCCTCCACCCCTCCCCTGTGGTTAAGTCCTGCTGAGTGGAGTACACATGTACACAACACTAGGATTGGGCAGACGTCCACCACCTCAAAAAAGTAAGAAGTGTCACTTGTCAAGACTGAACCCCACCCTCCACTACTTCTGCATTACAGACCTCCTCCACATATTGTTTGTGTGTGATTAATACACATTGTCAGCTGTGATTGTTTAACACATTTAAAACTTCCAGTTAACCCTTTCCTGTATTTCCTGCAATAATTCTTGTACTTTCCTAATAATTTACACAGAAAAATCTAAACATAACTACTATTTGATATATTATTCATCTCAATTCAACCTTTTTGAAATTTACATAAGTAAATTCCACAAAACAATTTACATTTGCATAGGAGAAATTAGCTGTCCTGGCGTTAGTCTGCACTTCTTTGCAGCTGTAAACAGTTGAAACAGAAAACATATATTGAGATATTTTAGAATAATTACCACATGTTCAGTCACTGAAACACACATTACAACTCATCCTTTAGACAGAGCCAAAAACAAAATATACCAAAAGAAGCAAGGTAAAAAGAGACTAGTCACTAGACTGAGAGCTGAACAAAAGATCAACATGTGCCCGGGCTCACTGCCTGTTTTAGGGCTTTGAATACGATTCTGAAGTGTCATTTTGTAGCCAACTGTCCTGGTGCAACCAGGACATTTACTCTCTTCAACCCAAATGCCCATGACACGCCCAGTGCTGATCTCACTTCTGTCAAACAGTTTCTCTTCCTGTGACAACTGCTCACCTAAATGCACATGATGCAACACTGCACATGCTCACAAGACACAAGAATTATTTTCTGTTTGGATTAAAGAGTTAATTAGTGACAAACCTAACCCACTGTTAATGTAGAACTTTGGCATGTGAGTGGCACATGTCAGTGTAACCTCTCATTTCGCACAAAGAATGCATGAGTGGGCAAAACGCCAGGAGCCTACCTTTCACCTGAGCTGCAGCAAACACCACATCCAGAGGCCTTTGTGGGAGCAGTGTCTCACCTGCACACATACAAAAGTTGGACTTAGGTTTCACTTTAACAAAGTACATACAAACTGCTTGGCTCCAGTGGCCCTCCTTCCCTGCTCCTCCTGCTCACACCACTGTGTTGTTGAGGGCGGAGCCTGTCGATCCTGAGAGAGCTGTGAACATCTTCAGGCCAAATGTATCTGTTTGCCAACTGCAAACAGCACTGTCATTCATAATTATTATTGACTTAATAATGACTTGTCATAGCCACAAGCATGGATACAAAGACGGAAAATGGGTCACCAACAGAAAATGTGTGTTATTAAGGAAATAAACAGAAATCTATTTAGACTGCATGTTTACCTGGTAAATAGACAGACAGAAGCACACACTTATAGCAAATACACACCCTGTTTGCGAGTCAGAGCTACAGTATGGCTGCTGCTAACAGTACAATATACATTTAAGCATAATGTGCATGTGTGTGAGCTCTGTTATGAGCCATACGCAAACAAGAACACATAAATTATGCACAAACTACAAAACCAATTTCGTATCATAAACAAAAAATGCTACCTTCAGCTTTTTTGGTAATTAACACACAATTATTCTTATTATAGACCGCTAAAGAAGATACACAGACAATATGAGGATTACACTATATGCTTAAGGCAAAGCAACATGTCGGGGTAGAAACTGTGCCTTTAATTCCCACTGCTGAGCAACAGAGCCAGCCATAACACTTGAGTGCAATCTAACCTAAATAAGAAGTGAACTGAGAGAGAATTTCCTGAGCTGACAGTGCTGGTGGGGGTCGGCAGTGTCTCAGGCTGCAGTGAAAGACAAACATAGGGGATACACACGCCATAAATATAAACATTACAATCTTTAGCCACATACTTCCAAAACTCTAGCCTCATATTCCAACTGAACTGAAATTGGCATGTTTCCCAATCCATACAAAGGGTCAGAGCCAGACCTCATTTACAGTTTAGTCACCAGCTCAATTAGAGCAAACAATAGAAGGGGTGTGAAGAATGACTTAGGGCGATAGTAGCAAGTGCATGATCAGGGAGTTTAATAGCAGTGCTTCTGTAAAGATTAAATTGTCAAAGAAAACAAGCCTTTGACCAACTGTTAGCACTCTGTTGCAATAAATGGACATTAGAAGATATGAAATAAAATAACTGAGTTGACGTTTTTTAAATATGTTTGAAATTTGTAAGGAAAAAAGGATATTTAATCAAAACAAAAAAACAAAACATAGCCAGCCCCAAAGCAACCAGACTCACTTCTATATTCTTTATGATCCAGTATGTGTCTATACTTGTGGCATTACATACTCTGGAGAGACTGACCTGTATTCAACCCTGAGCAAGCGGAAATACATGCACCCTCTCTGATTAGCTGCCAACAGTTAATCTGGGAGGGCTAGATAAGGTTTCTTTTTTCCCAGTACAATTTAAGTATGCTTTAATGGTGGTTATACAAAATAATAACAATTTTAATATTCACTCCTTACCAAAACAGCAGAATGTTTCTAAGTAGGTTTTATCTAAGTAACCATACCAAATAAGCTGAGAACAGAGTTGTGAATACTGATAAGAAAGGTCAAAACAATAACTTCAAAAGTTTATATTTAGGTGTAAAAATCAGTAATCAGCACAATGGTGGTAATGAATGGGTCACGGCCTGTAAGATAACCATCAAAATAGATCTGACATTATCTTTATACAAAGATAAAGGAGGCACAACACAAACAGTGGAAGAAGACTATCTAAAAGAGTGAGTGAAAAAGTGTGCAGTATTCCATTTCATTCACATACAATGTTTACTGTGAGTGTTTCTTTAAGACAGTAGGCAGACGATGGGCCCCGGTCACTCAAACCCTCTATGTTGTGAAATATGAGATGTTTTTAAAAGCTGATGCGGTGATTGCTTTCGAAGAGGTGGCTGGCAGTGATGGCCAAGTCACAAGTTTCCTTTTAATGTAACGTAACACAGAACTCCTTTCTTCTGTCACCCAAACAAACTGCTCGGCCACTATGAAAATATATAATAGCTGCACCAAATGTTGCTTATAAAAAGGGTAATAATTGCTGTTACTGACACAATCTCCATCATGTGTCTCTTAAACTCAAGCTTAACAGTAAAAAGCAAGCCAAGAACTAATAATAATGGCCCCAAATCTTCAGAGGACCATATTTTCTCTAGATCTGTAGCATGCACACAGCCAACAACTATATGTGTGCGTTCAAGAAGATAGGTGAGAGGTGGATATTGATTGAAGAGGGGCCAGCTCCTCAAAGAGGTTTGGCTTCTGTAAAACTTGCTCTAAAAATACACTTAACTCCCAGCTCCACAGTACTGGCGGATCAAACGTCAGGTCAAAAGGCGCTGTAGCTCTAGCTAAACAGGGCAATAGAGAGAGAGACAAAAAAGGCAGTGGGATGTTCAAAGTCACCATAATGTTACAGAATCCATTTCATTATATTGTTAGTGTTTTTCTATCTGATATTTGTTTGTTTGTCTTTTATGTCATTATTAAGAACAAAGAAGAAGCGGACTCCCTGAACAACAGACGGGGGATTAAACATCCAATTCTTCAAAGTGATGCATGCTTGAAACTAAGAGCTAATAACAATGTCTGTGAACAAAAAAGTAATAGTTAGGTACAAGTCCAATTTGGAGGTGAAGTGTAGTGCAGTTTTAGCAGTTTTAACATGGGACACAAACTTCAGAAGGGAACACTGACACAATAGAGGCCTCTAAAAGTGTGTTTTCTCTCTGGGGGCCAGGAGGCACAATCAGAATGGAGCAGCATTAGCCTAGATATCCTCCTCTACTTCAAGTGCCATATTTACTCAGCAAGAGAATCTGCACAAGGTGGATGTTACAACATGACCTGTTAACACTGAACTATTGTTGAACACAACTACTGTTGCATAACATTTAGGACAATAAATACATATCAAATACAAATTCTATGAAAATTATAAGCTGAAAAACTTCTAAATCTCCTAAATGCTTATTTCAGTTTGTTTAAGTAAGCTTTATGGTGCCATGTCGCAGTGTTACAGTGTACTGTACATGAGGTTAAGGTTGAAACAACTAATCAGATTAATTGTGATTAATCAATTATTGAAATAAAAGTAAACTAAATTAGTAATCGATAATTGTTAACTAGAGCATACAGACACTAAAACAGATTAATCTATTAAAAAAAATTCATTAGTTGCAGCTTTACATGAGCTTTGGTCCACACACACAACTCCTAACCTGACCTAACCTAACAGCTCAAAAACATAGATGACTTGATAAAATATCATTTGTAAAACTCTTTCAAAGGTCATATTATCATACACTTGAATGATCTATCTTTAACTATTCCTTTGAGCACAGCTTGAAACTTGGGACATATGTTGCTGTAACTTCCTGCTACAAAAAAACAGTTGATAAAGATAAACAGCACTTAACCACCAACAGAAAGTGATTCAAAATACTCATGATATTGGCGCAAAAATATTCTTCAAATTCATCCATTAACACTCTCACCTCATTTGTGCTTCATGACCAGGTAAAGCCACAGTTCTAGTTGATAGGCTTATGGGCCAAGACCATTAAAAATCCCCTCCTGATTAGTGCAAGGTAGACCGTCCATAATGCGACATGAAGACTCTTGAGTCACAGCACAAATAAGCTTTCCATCAAGAAAAAAAGCTAAGATGAGAATCTGAGGACCTTGACCTATTTCTAAAAATTTTAATAGATTATGTGTAGTCCTAACATATCTTGCACTCAGACAGTTATTTAATATCAGATTAACAACCTCTTGGGTGACAAGATGCTTTGGTAAATTATAAGTTGCAAATTTAAATACCGTCTTAACTACAGATTGAGGTGCACTTACACTTCCATCTTTATTATAAAGATGACAGACAGCACTAGATTCCTGATATAGTCCTACCATGCAATTTGGCATTAGCATTGGTGTGACAATTATGAAGCCTTGCCATATCTTTCAGTATTTAACATTATATTTAAAATGTAAACAATTCATGTAATTTATTTGGCACTTATTTTTCCTCTTAACACACATTTAGTCAAGAGAGGGTACATTATGCAACCTATGAGTAAAACGTTTTACCAATGGAAAGATACAGTTGCGCCTTAGTGAAGAAACTGTCCCATTTCGGTGTGTTATAATAAAGAAAATGGATAGTTACTATGCAGTCAGATCACATATGTGTTTACATCATATACGTTGTATGGAATAAATGAACGCATTTTATCATTTTAGGCTAAAGCATATTTGAGTCATTTATATAGCCTATATTTAAGATGATAAAGGAAGTCTGTTGAAGATTGCTGACATTTCAACAATAGACAATGACCACGACAGAGACGCCCGCAGTGCATAGATTCAATATTTCAATATGCTCGATTTGTTTCCAGTGCTCACTAACCGCCGCGGTGATGATTTTCATATTGCACAATTGCATAGTTATTTTTTGATGATGGCATTATCCGCTGTACCCATTTGGTGATGTGCTCTGCCACACGTGCTCGTATAAACACAGGTTAACACAAATATGAGGTACATTTTTTATGTACTTGCCCTTGATCGCCTTATCCATCCTTGACAGAGGGTACACTTGTGGTTGCCATGCAAACAAGTGACAGCCGAGCTACAGACGCCTGGGCATCGTCGCTGACTTGCTAACGTGGAGAGGCTTTTACTATAAGGCTGCTAGAAGCTAGTTATGTTAGCCACTACCCAGACAGACGACTAATAATGGTACTACCGCCACTGACCAAATTCCTCCAAATACTGCGACATCGTAGGGCGCCTCAACCCTATCGACTTACAAAATGTAACGACTAATCTTAATTCACCTGCACTACTCGACATACGTCAAGCGGGTTTCGCTTGTTAACAAACCAAACAAAAGTATTTGTTTAAGAAAAGCGCCCACTGAAATGGCAAGTTATCTTTTCGCGACAGTGCGGCGTAGTAAGAGTGCAATTACATGTAAACTTACTGTGCGTCGATGAGGACCGCCTCAGACTTTGGATTTAGTGTTTATATTCCCGTGTAGCCTCATAGCACAGGACGGTAAGGCTATAGAGCTGTGAGGAGAGGCAGGAGGGCTGTGGCGCACGGCTGGAGTCTGCAGGAGGAGAAGTTGCTTCGTTTCAACATGGAGAGCATGGAGTAGTGGCACAGACAGTTCCCCCTGCTGCGGTCCAACCACACTGCAGCTACAGGGAGGCTGGGGTGACCCCTATGCTCACATGAGGGTATAGCACCATCAAGGTCTGATTATCCAAAGTAAACCACGTCTTTGAAAATGATTTCACATACTCTGAATGAGTATCGAATGGTAAGTACCACCAATGCTGAGTATTTAGCTTAGGGGTGCAAAGACGTTCCTTGCTGGTTATAATAGCTTTCTAAACACTGGTGTCAAAAAGATGCCCCCAGTTAGGCCAATGGTTTAGTTTGCCATATATGCATTGTTGTCAACATTACATAATAATTTTATGTTTTGGGTACTGGATAAAGCCAGAAAATGACCAGATCTTGCTATCCCTAGTGTGTCCAGTCTTCTTGGTTGCTAAAAGCTTCAGTTATTTCAAACATGTCTTCCACATCTGTGGGAAAGCCTTTTTGTCTCATGAGGAAAAAACAGAACTGGCATTATTAATTTATTTACTGGAGAAGCACTCAACGACCTGCAAAGTAAAATATGTTTTCAATAATGCAGAGGTATGCCAACTCACTCCTCTGCTGCTGCATGCACAATTTTAGTTAGTTCACAGTTTAAGAGTTCATATCTTTAGGAGAAACAAGCTATCAATAGCTTACTAAAATGTAAGAAAAAAAATAAAATGAAGTCATTTCAAGCTCCAAACATACAACACAAAACAGTAAAGCCAATATACATTTAAAATATAAAGTACATATTTTTTTTATTTAAACATGTCATAAACAGAAATTTGCATTGTACCAGCAAAGCAATATACAATATATGCAGTTCAAGAATTGTTTCTTCCTGATGATGTTGTGTTTTAACAGTATGTGCCATTCATAATTTGAAGTAGGCTACATAAGTATATAATAAATAAAACAGAAAACTTCAAATTTGACAGCGCCAACATCAGTTGTAAAAGGAAATCAACACTAGTACCTCCCTCATTGAAAAATATGGCCTTTCGAAGCAAAAAAAAAAAACACACACAATCTTCTTTGTGATTTTATCCACAGGAAATGTCCATAGATAGGCTGGGTATGCAGTAGGAAGTGACACACCATTAGCTATAAGTAGACAGTCCAACAAAGGACATCACAAACTCCTGAGTTTTTGTTAAATGTTACACAAATTATACTGCATGATACAAAATGTTCCAGTTTATCTAAGCTGATGTGTTGCAGGTCATTATAGGTGTGTTCATTGTGGAAACATAGATACTCCAGTGCATCACAGTGCATACAGGCAAAATACATTATACAATTAACAATTTTAAAGGAAAAGCAAAATACTCAAAAGACAAAAAAATGAACATATATATTAAGACTTTTTATAATAAGGCTAAAGTACACAGTTTACAAAATTTGCCTCAAAATACAGAGCAGATACACAGGCTTGTAATAAAGTGGATTTAATGCACTGTATTTGAGCAGTGAGCCTTGAAAAAGAAACCCCCCAAAAAGGCATAGCTGATTTTGACTTTAATTCCTGGTTATTTGACTTTGCCCTTACGCCTATAATAATACCAACACAGCCTCTGATACCTGAGGGGAAACTTGTCAGCAGGATCAAAAATAACACAAAAACTACAGCCCGCATCCAAACAGAGGAACTTTTTGGTCTAATATTTTTTCACCCCTTTAATATAAAAATATTACAAAATTACTATTATAAAATCATTTCATATACGGGGGACTACCCAGCATAAAAATAAATATATTAAGCAAATACATTTAATTCCCAAAAGTTCTTGGTAAAGAACACAAAGACGCAAGCTACCTGTGCCGTTAAGATTATCTTTTTTGGATTTCAATGTTCTCATAAATGGATAGTGCAGCTGAATTTTGGTATATAAGGTCCACATTGTTTCCAGTTCTTGATCTGATGATGTCCAAAGCACACTGGTTTAAGAAGACATACTGGTCCTGTGGATAGTATGGGAGATTTTTTAGGATTAGAGATTTTAAGAATTACAGACATATACTGTGCAACATTGTGCAACCATACCTCTGTCTGAACCATCAGGGATCGGTGCATGCGCATATCGTATACAATACCATAAATGTCCACCACATTCTCCCGTTCAATCTGGAATATTAGACGGTCAATGGCTATGAAGGTCCCAGTGCGGCCCACTCCGGCACTGAAAAAAAGGCAGGTAGAAAAACAAAACACATTAAATTACACTTGGACAAACGTACTTCCAGTGATTCACAAATGAAATTACTTGATCACAATAGTTTAAACAACACTATGGTACAAAGAGTAATTATATAAGAAAATTTGCTTGAAATTATAAATAAAATCAAATATTAAATGCCAAATATTCATAGAAAATATATAAGAATAAGAGTATAGTGCAAAAATGTATGTAGATTAGTTACAA
>JAVQJW010366034.1:0-12350 GCA_036025195.1 Hypseleotris klunzingeri
TTGGATGGGGCCTAGGCTTTAAATAAATAGTGTATTTTGATCATTATTAATGCTGTTAATCCATTTTAGACAATGCATATGCACTCACTCATCAACTTCTACATATATGTTATAGACTATGTGTGTCCATGTTGGTGACAAATTCTTGGAGGGGCTAAAGGGGGGCATTGACGTTGACATTGACAGCCTCTGGCAGGGCTGCCCTTTGTCACCGGTTCTGTTCATAATTTTTATGGACAGAATTTCTAGGCGCAGCCGGGGGCCAGAGGGGGTCCTGTTTGGGAACCACAGGATTTCATCTCTGCTTTTTGCAGATGATGTTGTCCTGTTAGCTTCTTCAAACCAGGACCTACAGCATGCACTGGGGCGGTTTTCAGCCGAGTGTGAAGCGGCTGGGATGAGAATCAGTACCTCCAAGTCTGAGGCCATGGTTCTCGACCGGAAAAGGGTGGCTTGCCCTCTCCAGGTGGGTGCAGAAGTTCTGCCTCAAGTGGAGGAGTTCAACTATCTTGGGGTCTTGTTCACGAGTGAGGGAAGGATGGAGCGTGAGATTGACAGGCGGATCGGTGCAGGCTCTGCAGTGATGCGGTCGTTGTACCGGACCATCGTGGTGAAGAAGGAGCTGAGCCGAAAGGCAAAGCTCTCGATTTACCGGTCAATCTACGCTCCAACTCTCACCTATGGTAATGAGCTTTGGGTCATGACCGAAAAGACAAGATTTCGGATACAAGCGGCCGAAATGAGTTTTCTCCGATGGGTAGCTGGGCGCTTGTGAGTTATAGTACAGGACAAAGATCTTTGATGAGTTGTGTAAAACTATAGAAATAGAAAATAGAAATAGAACTTACAATGCAATTTCAATTTCTGCCATAAATATTTAAATAAAAAAAAACATTTTGTCAGTATAACTTATTAGTGTGAGTTGTAGTTTCAAACTTACATCATCTTCTCTATCTTAAAAGTTAAAGTTAGATTACCTTTGTGATAAATGACTTTTTTGTGGATATTTTAAAACACCAACCCTTAACCCCACCCCTCACCCATTTCACCTCCATGTCCCTTTATATAAAATAATGTCTCGCTCTCTCCTCCTCCTTTTCCATGGATCAGTGGACGTAATTATTAAGAAGCTTTATTTTGAAAGTGCCTTTAAACAGGATATCAGGATTCAGCTCACGAACGGTCAACACACACCGCACAGCATTCATCACAGCTCTAAACTCATCCAATAAAAACTCAACAGTGTCTCTGCTGTCTCTGCTGTCTCTCTCTCTCTCTGCTGTCTCTGCTCTGTCTTAGCTGTCTCTTTGTCTATGCTCTCTCTCTCTCTCTCTCTCCCTGCTGTCTCTCTCCTGTCTGCTGTCTCTCTGTGTCTTCTGTCTCTCCTGTCTTTCTGTCTCTGCTGTTCTACTGTCACTCTGACTCTGCTGTTTCTCTGTATGCTGTTTTTGCTGCCTCTCAATGTCTCTGCTGTGTCTCTCTCTGTCTCTGCAGTTTCTCTCTCTCTGTCTCTCTCTCTGTCGTCTCTGCTGTCTCCCTGCCTCTGCTGTTTCTGCTGTCTCTCACTCTTTCTCTCTCTCTCTCTACTGTCTCTCTGTCTCTGCTCTCTCTACTGTCTCTCTGTCTCTGCCCTCTCGCTCTGTGCTGTCTCTTTGTCCCTGCTGTCTCTCTCTCTCCTCTGTCACAGCTCTCTCTCTTTCTCTCTCTCTCTCTTTCTCTCTCTCTCTCTGTGTCTCTGCTCTCTCTCTCTCTGTCTCTGCTGTCTCTCTCTCTCTCTGTTGTCTCTGCTCTCTATGCTGTCTCCTCTCTCTTTATTGTCTCTGCTGTCATTCTCTCTCTGCTGTCTCTCTCTGTCTCTCTGTTTCTCTGCTGTCTCTCTGCCTCTGCTGTTTCTGCTGTCTCTCTCTCTCTTCTGTCTCTACTGTCTCTCTGTCTCTGCTGTCTCTTTCTCTCTACTGTCTCTCTCTTTCTCTTTACCGTCTCTGTCTCTCCTATCTCTCTCTCTCCCTCTCTCTGCTCTCTCTCTCTCTGCTCTCTCTTCTCTCTCTCTCTGTCTCTGCTGTCTCAGATCTGAAAAAGTCATGGAGAATTTCATCAAGACTTCAAGTCTTCAAAACTGTGATTGTTCGATCACAAGACACTGCACGAAAGCCTTCTACAATATTAGCTGTTATTGGATTTGTGATGGCTGGATAGACGTCTCGCAACGACAAATTAGTACTTTGTGGACAAAACGGAAACAAGCTTGACTAAATTGTAAGTTTTTTGTGACCAATTTTTAGTCACACTTTATTTCACTTTATTATTATATTACCCCTTAACTACATTGTATATACCTCATGAAGTACAATGTAATATGTTACAAACTGTAATAACAACAAGGTTAGGGTTAGTTACAATGTACATGTTATTACAGTTTTTTACACAATGTATTGCAGTGTACTTAATTATTATCTGTAAAAC
Organism: Hypseleotris klunzingeri; assembly: GCA_036025195.1. Classification (NCBI taxonomy): domain Eukaryota; kingdom Metazoa; phylum Chordata; class Actinopteri; order Gobiiformes; family Eleotridae; genus Hypseleotris; species Hypseleotris klunzingeri. The sequence goes on from JAVQJW010366034.1 coordinate 2,464, forward strand.
TAAAAAAACTTTTAAGCCTAAAGCTGCAGTTTGTTTAGAAAAAAGCTAAAATTGAACTGTTTGTGACGGGGAGGTTTACCAGACTTTGATGAACACAAAAACTGCTATCAGCTCAATATACCACCCTCCTCACCACACTATCTATGAAACTTGAAGAAAGTTAAAATCAGTCATCTGGACTTGAGTTTAGAGTTGAATACGTTTCGGCTCTCGTTCCAAGAGTCCTTTTCAATTCTAAAGTTTAGCTGGGAAGAGTTTAGATATATATCCTATTTCTGAGACCACATGACACTAATGACCCAAAACTAGCTTAGGTCTTTCATTCCTCACAGACCAATAAGAGCAGGTTTAGATTTTAAGCCCTCCCACTTAGGAATAGGATATATAGCTATAGCTATAGCTTTAAACCTTCTTCAACTTTGATTTGACTACCTGGATAAATGAAATTAACCTTCACAGAAAAGTATTTAAAGAAGTAAAAACTATCAAACAATTGTCTTTCTTAAACATTAAAAGAATTTTAAATCAAAATCAGATCAAATCTCAAACACACAACATTTGACAAGACTAAACCCAAATATTAACCCTCCGTTTGATTGAGAACTAACTCAGGCTTACATGAAGGTAAACGTAGAAGCTTTTTTATCAAATTTCCTCGAGTTTTTGTTAATTTTACGCCTTGCTTCGAAAAATGCGTCTGTCCTCTTCGAGCCAATGTAAGAAAATGAATATCAGGCAGACAAGTTCATGACTGGAACTTTTCTACGACTCATTGCTACCATGGACACGTACATTCCGAAACCTTTTAATATAGATCCAGTGGGAACCATGGGAACGGCCACATACGGTCATTCCGAGGGGGAAAACATCCCATTCACTTCAATGGAGAAAAGCTGCTAAATTGTCTTCTACTCATCAAATACGGCAGCAATTTCAAAGTTACCGATATTTACAGACCAACAAAGTGATCCAGTGATCCAAATTAGCTAAATAAATATATAGATTAGCGAGTGTTAGCTGTCTTTTACATGCAAATATAATGAGGGGAAAAGTTTGTTATCCCCCACGCCAGAGACCACGCCCCCAAATCCAATGTTTTGCTGACTCTATGGCATTTATTGTTGGCTGCTTATGTTGTATAACCTATTACTGATATATGATATAGCATGTAAAATTATAAATATATAAATAAATATAATTAGAAAAAGTAGGGTGCCAAAGTAGAACTATTATAGCAATAGGCAAACCCTGAAAAACACACTGTATAACTGTGTAACAAGTAGGCTAGAATAAATGACATTCTCCCTAGAAGTCGTATGTTCCTCCAGTTCAACAATCATTCTGTAACTTTTTATATCTCTCTATCTATTGCCATCTAGAGCAGTGATTCTCAACCTGGGGGTCCCAAAGTGATATCCAGAGATAATTTTAGTATAATTTTTTTTTATTAAAAGACATGTTAATCAAGACAAGTCTAATTTAAAGGAACACACCACCATTTTTTTCATATTCAACTATGTTTTTCTCTGACTTTAGAAGAGTGGATACATACCCGTCTCATTGTGATGTGTGCATTCAGTACTTTAATGTGTTACCAGTTAGCTTCTCCCATATATTCTTATGAGGACAACTACAAGTTAGAACAACTTAGAAGCGACCAAGCTCTTCCACGTTTTTCCTATTTAAATACGGGTACATGTCATTACCCACAACCTAAGTATGTCTACATAAAATGAAATTTGATTTATTTTTTTAAGCGAAGAAAAGAAAGGACAATAAAGCATCGGTGAAGTGATATCAGCGCATTGATGATATACGTATATATATATAGTCCCTTCTTTTCTCCGCTTAGAAAATCATCATGTTTCATTTTGTGTAAACATACTTGGGTCGTAGGTCATGCGATGTACCCGTATTTAAATAGAGAAAACATGTAAGAGCTTGGTCACTTCTAAATTGTAGTTGTAGCTGGCCTCATAGAAATACATTGTAGGATCTAATCGCTAACACATTATAACCTTTTGCCACAAGAATTGACCGCACGCATCAAGATCAGACAGGGATGTATCCACTCGTCTAAAGCGTTAGAAGAACATAGTTGAATATAGAAAAATGTGGTGTGTTCCTTTAAGATTAACTACACAAATACAGTAAAACCTTAATCCAGCATTTAAAATGAAAAATAGGCCTGTGCATAATATTATCCCGGGTCTATCTTGCTATTATTTTATGTGTCCCGGTCTGAAAAGGTTGAGAACCACTGATCTAGAGGACATTGATATTGATCTAAGATTCAACATGGCTGCCAAACATTGTGTGTGTACATTACAGGTTTATGGACTAGAAATCTATCTCCGACGTACCAGTGTAACAGTGTATAGTAGCCTACACTTGGCTTGTTCACTTTGCTGATTGTGGTGTGTTTAGGGTGACCAGACTGTCCCAGTTTAAAAAAAAAATATTCTAAAAGTAAAATTAAATGTAGAGAAATTTTGCCAACTGTCACACTTCCAGACACTGTCAGCTAATTTTTAACAACAAACAAAATAGCCTAAACATTTAATTATTCCTCCTTATATTTCATTGCTGACAGTATTTTAAAGAACAATTGTCTCTCTTAAATGTTAAAAGACTTTTAGTTTAAATTCAGATCAAATCATGAACACTTAAAACATTTGACAAATCAAATCCCAAATATGAACCCTCTGTTTGATTGAGAACTAACTTGGCCTTACCTGTAGGTAAACTGAAGTACTTTTTATCCAATTTCCTTCCGATTTAGATGATTTTACGCCTCCTTCGAAAAATGCGTCTGTCCTGTTCGTGTATCTGTAAGACAATGAGAATCAAACTCACATGTTCTTGAGTAGAACTTTTGTACGAGTCATTGCTACCATGGACACAAACATTCCGGATCTTTTAATAAGGCTTTTACTGAAGCCTCCTTATGTTGTATAATGTTTTACTGATAAATATAATATCTTATGTGAAAAGTAAAAATTAATAAATATAATATAATAAATAGTGCCAAGACCTGTTATAGCAATATGCAAACACTGAAACACACACGGAATCTGTATGAAAATGCAATAATGAAATTCACTCAGTCAAACTAAATAAACTAGATGACAGAAGGTGGGCATTTAGTCAAAGAATAAAGCAAATACTAGCTCATTTTCAAGCACACAAATATTTTGGGTTAGCTTTAGCATTGATGGTAAAGTAGACTTTATTAGCGCATGGTGTGCTAACCACTTTTCAAATTATTTCACAAGCTTTGGTGGCAATTTAGGGTTATGTACAGTATATTGAATGCAGATTACATGCAGATACACGTCCCTATTTAATGGGAACCGTCCCAGTTTCAGGCTCATCGTCCCATGTCCCAACAAATGTCTGAAGGGACACTTATACTAACTTACATTGTATTCCTTTAACTTTGCGAAAATTGTATCCAAATCGGTTCAGTAGATTTTGCGTAAAGATGCTCACGGACACCCACACACATGATCGAAAACATAACCTCCTCTGGCAGAGGTAATTAAACAGTATCTATTATGGTAAATGATCAATTATGGCAACAGTATCAGTAAGTCAAGATTGTATTTATTTCTCTTTGCTTCCATTGCCTCAAGGTGCTGACCAACTCTCATCAATTTGTCAAAAACAGGATACTAGCCGTTGGCGCTAAGTCTAGCCTTAAATAGTGGGAGGAACCTGCGAGCCGCCTGCAGAAAGCTGAGCAAATTACATTTAGGAAGAGGTTTGGCATGTATTTTCACCCACAGCTGCTCTCTGTGACAGGCTACATTTAGGGTTGGATATCTGGACACACACATAAAAAAAACACATTCCGGCTTCCTCTGTGAATCGAGATGAGTGGCCAGGCACCACACCAACCAATGTCAGATTCCTTTCGTCTTTGCCATGGCCTATTGTCTGCAACCGAGCTGTGATGTGAGTTCTTGTGGTGCTAGAAGGCAAGATCTCCCACTTTGTTTGCTAACAGTTCAGACTAGCAACAGACAGAGGTGGTTATACCATTTGTGTTATGTTTACATACGTTTACGTATGTTTAAAGGTGTAGTCCATAAGCTTCCTAAAATAAAAAAATGTTGCAAACAAAATCTGAAAATTGATCAAATTGAATATCTGACCCTGTTCTTTGATGTAAAGTAGGTGGTCTGTGGTCTGTAGCATTATGGTAGGGACTAGAGTAAAACTCAACTATTACTGCTCAAAGTGTTGACCCACAAAGTGTGATTTTATGTTGCTGTGGAGGCTGGGGAGGTACTGTAGTAAAAAAAAAAAAAAAATCCAACATTTTTATGTTTTTATTTTTAGGAAACTACACCTTTAACATTTACTTCTGGAATGAAGATTTGTTTTTATGCACACTTCTATTTGTGAATACTACTATACTGTATATAATACTCTAACTTGAGTACACTCTTTGGCGACTCAATTAGTTTTATGATGTCAGAAAATTTTGATTTTTTTATAAACCTATTTTTTTACTCGTTTACTAGATAAGTGATTGGACCTTTTTTCTTTTATACAACATTACGTTCAAACTCAGTACTTTTCACCAAATACTTCTACTTGAGTTATATTATAAACAACCATGCTCTTTCTTTAGCACAGTTTTTGTCTACTCCACCCACATCTAAAAAAGTATTCAAATAAAAAGCTAAATGTTGTTCGATTAAGTGAAATTTAATCGACCATTGTGCCAGAAACACTCTCTCCTTCTCCTCCGCTCTGCTGGCTGGTCCGTAAGCCTGCTGATGGGACATATCGTTTATCAGACTGGATTGTGACAGGCCAGAGGATGTGGGATCTAAGGAGGAGTGTGCTGACAGATTAAGAGTAATACTATAAGACTGAAATATTAAAGGGAAAAAATGGGAAAGAGGAATGTATAGACAGACTTGCAACCAACATTAAAATAATAGCGAAATGAGCTTCAAAATGGACAGTTTGTTGTGGAGCCAACACCAAGGCATACATTCTATCTCACATTCATTCACTAAGGGAAATTCAGAGTGACCAATTCTCAACACATGCAGGCAAGACAATGGGAGCAAGCTACTGTACACAGGGAGAATCCACACACAGGCAGACAGCCAATGATTGATCCTGCAATTTCTATCTGAGATTTTCAATTATTTTTCAAAAAGCAAAACACAGAAAAACTCAGTGTAAAACTTTGGACCTTTGTAACATTTTCTATCTAATCAATGAGACACTATAGACAAATGGAGGTGCACAGTGGCAGGATGGTTAGCACTACATGCCTCAGAGCCAAAAGGTCATCTGTTTGATCAATTGTTCGACGAGCAATGGTCTTTACAATTGCATTATTCATTCACTCCACAGTCACACTGGTGGTGGTAAGGGACAGTGAACGTAAATTAGCTGTATGCTAGCGTTGCAGCATATACACATGTATTTTTGTACTGGTGTTCATTAACGTGCATTGTCCCTTTAAATACATTTTTAAAAAGCTACTTGTGTAACCATTGCTGCCCTGGGAGTCATACAAATGTCCAGGTTTCAACACATGATAAGGCAAACTAGGCTATACACTGTATTTGCTTTCCTCTGATTGAGACATCAGCAATACAGTGAATATGTGAGATATAAATAAATGACACTGAACAAGCCAGTAATCAAATCCAGGACGGCTATGTACAGACATGCTCTACCAGAAAGGCACAAATGCACGGTAAATTGGCTGAAATGTACTTTTTTTTTAAATAATGGAAAAGCAAGAAAGGATGCAACATCATGTTGTTGAGACTTTTCTTAGAAAGAATCAGTAGACCTCTTCTTGACAAAAAAAGACCTTATGATCAAATGAACCTCCTTTAAAAATCTTGTTAAGTAGTTATTGTTGACATTCCACTCAATACCCTCCCTGAAAAGTCAAGTAAAATCACATCTACACACCCGACACCCCAATCTCAAACCCATTTACGTTTGATGACAGCTTGTGCGTCGGACATTAAATATTCCCTTTTCCTCACGTTGATTGGATTCCATCGAACAGAACTGTCTCGGAATTTTGTCTGAATGTCCGACCTCACCCGACCTCTATTTGGCATTATTTTTCTCTGAAGTCTTTGTTGTGTTGCTTTCTATTTCTCAATCCCCTTTTGAAGAACTGCAGTGTCTGGGGGAATGGTGCGGCCTCCCGTCACACATTTTAATGAGTCTCATCTTATATTTTTCTCCAATACATCCATCACATTGTCTGAGCGAGCAGTCATTTCTTTCTGCTGCAGAGAAAAATGAAGAAAAGGAGGTCCAAGCAGGCAATATTTCAGGCTCTTTCTTTTCCCAAATAAGAATAAAGTAATGTCTGGTTTTGACGGCAATGTGTGAAGCGCGTAGAACAAGCCAAGCATGTGTAGGATCTGGTTAATGTCTCTGAGACCTAATTTTTGGGATGGACGGATTTGGAATGTTATTTCAGTTCTACAAGAGGTTTCCAAGTGGCAGCTGGGAGACTATGAAAACATCTTGGTGGTCTTTTTGAGACCAGGGTAGCTCTCAGTAAAGGGATTTTGTAAGACCATAGAGGAATATAGGAGAGTGTTGATTAGGCAATGACGGTATTGTAAAAGGCAGAGGACAACACCCAGTTATCGGAATTGAACAATGGTTTTGACCTTTAACATTTTCGACAATAATGCTGTGAATTGCATTGACCTTATATTTCAAAGTTCGGGAAACCAAGTAAGTTAGGGTATTCAATGATCTATATCTACTAGATGTGTAAACACTTGTCTTCCACCTAAGACCCATAGCTACAGTTTAGAAAAGATAGCTACTCTGTGTAACTTTTGGGTCTAGGCTGAAATCCCTTACATTTAAGACACAGACTTTCCTTAATATTTTTAGGTAGGTAAATTTAGCATAACATAGCATGGCTTGTATACATAAAGATAAAGTAGTTTGGCGGCACTGGTGCAGTGGGTAAGGCGTTCGCCCTACAACCAGAAGGTAGCCGTTCGAATCCCTGTCCGAGCGCATGATGTCGTTGTGTCCCTGGGCACCTGCATTGCAAATGAATGAATGTGGTTATAAATGTGTGGTGCTGGATGGAGGGGTCGTAGGCACAGACTGGCAGCCATGTCTCTGTCAGTGTCTTTGGAGTGAATAAATAATGCAGTTGTAAAGTGTCTTTGAGTAGTTGTGAAAAGCGCTAGATAAAATCGATGAATTATTATTATTATTGTTCTCACAACACTTTGTACATTTATAATGCATAAAGTATTATAAGATCTATGTGGGCTAGGAAGGTGGCATAGTGGAGGTGCCACTCACTGAAGCAAAAGTGGGTAAATTGTGGTTGTTAACATGAAGGATGGTTAAGAGTATCAAAATGCTTCTGATAGCTATACAGTCAAGAGTATTTTAAAACAAACAAGTCTAAGGGGAAATTCAAGACCTACGTGTTTCTGAAGTCCTCTATTGCAAATTGAAGAGTGGTCACCATATGGAACATGGCTCATCTTATCAGGACAAGATGAAACTTTCTTCTGATAGACCTGATTATGCTAGTCTTCAAAAACAAACCATAAAAACACCATGCAGAATGTACAATAATTGATAACAACTAAGTTCTACTACGAAATGTCCATCTACTACTTGTTCATAGAAATAACTCCCTTACTACGTATTCAGGTTATCCCCACAGAAAATAAAATGTGCCAACCAAAATATTTCTTTACCACCAGCTCCCTTTCAGGGTTCTCCAGTGCTAGGATATTGTGAAGTGTGTCAAGTTAGAGAAGGGTGTAAAGAGGACATTTGAGCACCCAGGGACAAATAAACTCAGCCATAGGCCACGGTAGAGAAACAGAAAGGTATGGAGGGAACAAGTGAAAGTGTGGTAGAGGTGGGAGGTTGAAGAGACTGTAATACAAAGTAAGTGGGGTACGAGTGGTCCTCAGAGGGGTCTAGTGTGAGAGAGAATGGGACAGTCAGATGGAATGGGGTATAGGTCTGATTCAGGAGGGCCCAGGAGTGGCGCGATGATGGGAAAGAGGAAGTGCTAAAAACAGAAAGGGAAGTCGGAATGACACTAACGAGAGGAGATGGTGTCCCCCTGGAGAGTAGTGTAACTTCATGACGTGTGGTGAGTAGGACAGATATGATTCCCTCTACTACTGCTTTCATCCATGTCTTATGTTATTATATGAGATTGAGGCTACACCCTAACATTTACTTCAATTTAACAGCAAGTTTCGGGTTAGCAGGTTGCCAGAAACTTCTAAAATCCATCCCTTGATTGGTCTTTGTGTCCTTGGGCAAGACACTTCACTCAGCTTGCCCATGTAAGAATGTCTGTGTGATTGTGATGTGTTTGGTAGGGGTGAATGAATGTGAGTAAGTAAACCAAAAGTAAGAAAGTATGAAAAGAAAAATATGTAAAAAGTAGCTGTTAACCCTACATTTAATTGCTACATTAAACACCCTGCCTACGACCCATAGTTGCTGGGACAGGCTCCAATCACACACAACTCCTAATAGAAGTTAATCATAACACTACTACATAAACAAATATTGATAGATAACACCAAACTGATCAAAAATCAAATGTATATCCCCAATATGTATATTTAGCAATTCCTCCAACTGTTGTTTTTAGCTAGCTACACAAAAATAGTAGCTCCACCATTTATTTCACATCTCTGTTGTGAGCAGTGGATTCAAAGTCCTGGTCTGAACAGCAGCAGCAGCATGTCTCCCCTGTGTTCGCTCCATCTCTTCAGTGATGACTCGGCCCAGCGGCTCCAAAGCAGTTCTACACAGTCTGCCAGAGTGCATGTAGCGTGGACTCTCCAAATTGAGTCCCCGCTGCAGCTGTTTCAAGAGTGCACAGCCATGATACTGTGTTCCACCATCCTCAGGAGGCATAATTTAAACACCAACAAATCCTTATATTGTATACTGCTAAAAAAAAAATGTGGTCATACTTAAACTTGACGACGTTCGATTCAGAGTTGTGAGAATGTCCACAGCCAATTTGAAATTCTGATGCTTGCCTTTGGGCCATGTTTTACAAAGTCATCTCAAAGCGTCAAATTATTTTGCAAAATGTGAAACTGCATCATTAAAGTATATTTTGCATTTTTTGGGAGTTGGTCCATTGCCCAGATAATGACAAGTTATAATAAAACTCTTGCTCAGTGATAAATTTTTCTGGTTTCTTGCCAAAATATCTTGAAAGTCTTCTTCTATTCAGATACCAACTACACAAATCTGCACATTATTTTTATTGTCATGTAGCATTTTAAGCGAGACAGATTTGAATAATACACTTATGTTATCAGGACTCATGAGGTTACTGGCTCAATTTAAGGTGTCTTGAGCGCTGGTTGGAGCTTCTGAGAGGTTATTCAAGCAACACTGAGATTATGGGTTAAATTACATATAAGAAAAGTTCCTGTAGGGTCCATAAAGTTAAAGTAATATGTTAGCCAACTAAAAAGAATATATTTTGATTTGATCATATAATATATTGTACTTATATTTGTACATAATGGGACAGGAAGGTATTAGGGAATGTTTCCGGCCGCTTCAATATTGCAAAACGATCTTCAACTTCACATGTTAAAACTGACCAAAATGTTCAGGGGCCTTAGAAGAATAGTTTTATGAGATTGTGGTTTTGAGCTCTGGGACTCTGCATACTTCTTAAAATTATGAACAATGAAGGAAAAGACTATTGGGAAGATCGATTGTACTAAGATAAAACTTAAATGGAAGTGTATCTGATTGCAGTTTGGTTCTGATTTCCTAAATGCGGACCTAGTCTGATCAATGCAGATAGTCAGAACAAAGTTTCTGTCCATCACATGGTTTTAACAAAGAGC
>JAVQJW010366406.1:0-11365 GCA_036025195.1 Hypseleotris klunzingeri
TAAGGCATTGTCTTCCTATTTGTTATTTTGTTGTGCAACAAGTTTCAAATAAAAGCAGAAAGAGACCTATGTTGAGGAGTGACGAACACAGCAGCACAATTATCTATAATCGAATTCTAGGTCCTTGTTCCAAACATGCGTTGTGTCATTTTAGGACAAATCTGTGTGACAAAGTTACCCCCCAGTAATACAATCTCTCTCACAAAAATGGTTCCACAATATAATTACAAAAAACTGTTTTCACTTTCAGCATACTGTACATATGAAGGCACTAGCTAACATTTCAGCAAGCATGTTGCTGTCACATGCTTATTAGGAGAACTAAGAACTAGAAAAGTGCGACTGGAACCTGCTAAAGTTTCTTGAGTTAGCACAAATGCATTAAAAAACAGCAGGTGAAAGAAAATATTTCTGGTAAATTTTTCAGGCTGCAGATAATATAGCCTGTCCAGATAGGAATCATCAACAATAACAAAAAATACATTAAAAGGTGCCTGGCAGCAAGTGGTCCAGTTTAATTTTTTTAATATGGTGAAACAAAAGTTTTGACTCGTGGCTTCTGAAAAAAGAAAACAGCTTGTGTTTTCTCACTGATTCCTGTGCCACCTGTTGTGGCTCATTTCTCTGTATTCACTGGTGTTGCCAATAAGAATACTATATTTTAAAGATCCTCATTCATGAAGGGTATGTCAGGGTCAGAAAAACGTCTCTGTCCATTCTCTGTCCGTGTTTCTTGCTGGTGCTTCGGCGAGTGCGTAACCATGGAGATGGAGGAGGCGGAACTAGAGGCGGGGCAGGAGGAGAGATGCGGCAGCAGCAGATCGCTCTCAGTGCTGTCAATATACATGGACTGAGTACAGTCTTTCCTGCGACCAGGCTGCTCCTTTCTCCAAGCAAAGCACGTCACTGTTGGAGTTTCTGGAGGTGGGCTGCTCTGAGCAGAAGGCTGCGACACAACAACTGAAGGGAGTTTGACTGTGTTAGTGATTATGGGGGTGCGTCGTTTCAGTGCCTGCCTCAGCGAGGCTGTAGGAGATTCAGAAGTCGCAGACGTGCAGCTTGACACTGAAGAGTGGGAGCTCGTCGGGCTGAGGCTTCTCATAGAAATTGATCTGGGGCGCAGGACAAGCTCAGAGGGTTTGGGAGGGCAAACTGGCTTCAATTTTTTTGGCAGATGCCCTCCTCTTTCTGAAAAAGATACAAAGAAAGTTTACATTTCACAACAAGTTAAAAAAATATTTCTCTCTGCAATTTTCAAAAGGAAGCCCAAAAGAGACCATGCACCATATACTGTATAATCTAACAAATGTTCACCTCAATACAAAAGCCCTAAATTAGTGATGCTGTGTGAAATGGTGTGATTGAGCAAGCTTCTATGCCACACATGCATTAGATGCATCAATGGATGTGCAGACATAATGCACACAAGCATGCACAACACACTATAGGTTTTCCAACCTGATTTGTTAGAGAGCAGACGTCACCGCCCCCATCACCATCACTGGTCCAGACCTGCACCAAAAAGAAAGGAAGGGCCCAAGCCAAAGGACCCGTGGTTTGGTCAGAAAACCACAGGTGAGTGACAGACCGAGAAAGTAGGGCTTTTACTGAACCAAATACTGACCTTCAGGCTCTGAGCTGTGAGCTGAAGAGCGCTGCTGCTCATCCAAAAGACTCTCAGAGCTCAAAGAAGCTTCAGAGTCTAAATTCTCCTGGTCTGAACCAGGTTGCTCCATGTCCGGCAGTCGGCAGGCCAGGTCCTCCCTGAAAGACACCACAGAGAGATGCCTGAGAAATGTCTGTGCCATAATGGAACTTTGTAGTTTGAAATAAAAACATACTTTTCTTGTTTGATGGACTTGATGCGCTCCACCAAGTTCTTCTCAGCCTCTGTTTCTGAATCCAAAGGTTCATTTTCAGGAACAACACTGAGATCAGAGCTGGCTTTCTCATGAACCTGCAGTGGGTTAAAAACAGGATTGTATTTTTACATAAAACCTTCAAATAACTATTCAACACAGCTTAGACCCTGAAACCAATAGCAAACTGTTAGTAAGAAAAAGCGAGTGGATGGTTGGTCCATTTGTCATTCATGCATCTGTAAATAACCTCTAATGCTGTTCACAAAACAAGTTCTAAAGTTCTAAAACACAAAATCACAACACCACAACCACCAACTGAAAAATTACATGATTTTCAAAGTTGTGCTTTTAAAGCACAAGTTTTTTTTGTCAGATCCCATCTTAGAAGAAACAAAACAACTCAGTTTTAGAAAAATAAGTTTCATGTTTTGCAAACCACACACAATCTCAGGCAACATGCAACTACTACCAATTAGTATGGAGGAAATGATGAAAGAAGAAAAGAAAAGCACAGCTGTCAGTGCATGCCTGAATAATGTCACTACAACTACTGCACTACAGTGCTAGGAGATACATACCACCACTCCTTTGTAAGGAGCTGAGAACCTGAGAGGTAAATGCCAGAAGTGCTAAAGAGACACAAGGGACATTGCCTGTTACCCATATGCCCCAATAAACAACAGCTTCTGAAATGGCGTTTTTGGACTCAAATATCTATACATTAAGGATCTCAAAGTATTGGTACATAGCTACAATATGTAAAACAATATACAACAACATACCGTGTTTTGTCTTTTTAGTTTAAGTTGATTTACAGCCAAAGTCTCTGCATATTCAAGTTGCTCAATTTCCTCCATCTTCTCATTGTAACGCCTGATCTGTTCAGTAATAAGCATCTCCACACATCTAGGTAGGAGTGTAAGAGAAAAAGGTCACAACATTAATAGAATTAATGTTAAGTTTATATCTATGAAAAAAATAATAATATCACTTACATGGTAGTCTTGGCAACATCCTTCATGCTAAGGAGTGGATCTGCAGTGTCAGGACATCGCAGGATACATGGAGCAAAAACTATGGCCAATGAGTTAGGAGACATGCGATTGTGGGCCTCTTCTTTACAAACCCTGCAGGTAAGAATTACAAATAAAACATTATTTCTTACATTTCCATTTTAATTAAGTAGTAAAATGTAATGTAATATATAAATAAAGCACATCATTCTACAATGCCATATTAAGCACATTAAATACCTGACTAGATGAAAGACAAGTCTCTCTAATGTGTTAAAGAATGCAATAGGAAGCTCCTCCAACACTTTGTAAATTGCTTGAAGTTGCTCTTGCTTCTCTGGTAGTTCTGTAAAAATAAAATAAAAAATAAAAATAATGTGCATTTAAATAATTGTAAGAAGAAAAAAAAAGCAAAAATGCTGTGGTAATATTTGAAAATTATGTCCCCTGGTGGGAAATTCCCCACTCACCCACTGCATGCAGGAACTCATTGTAATGTGTGAAGGTCATGAGAGGGTCTGGCAGCTCTCTCAACCACTGTTTAACTAGTCCAGTTACTGTGTGGATTGGATAGTCCTCCAGGCACACCAGATGAGGGTCTAAATATTGTAACAAGCTCAGATCAATTCACAGCAATAGAAAATCATACAAAGTGGACATGTCACAAGACCAACCTGTTTCAAGTCGCTGGTGCAGTTCTTTCATTCGATTTGCGGATCCTGATTTTCGATAGATGCCCTCAGTGTAGAGGCCATGCATTTCCACATGCTCCAGCATCATTTCCAGTACCATTGGCACAGGGTTTTTATCACTCACCAGATGGCACACAAGTACTCCGAAGTGCAGACCACCAGACTCCTCAACCCCCTGTGGATGGAGCCAGAGGTAATCAGTAACACAAAAAACACTTTCCCACAAAAACAGAAAGAAAACAAATTTTAAACAAACCTTTTTGGCACAGAATGTGTTGCAGTCGGTGACCATTTTGCTGAGGCATTTTTTGTGGCACACCATTTTACAACCTGTAATACATGGCAGCTTAGAAAATAAAGCTTCCTACATCCAGCGTGTACAAACTATTTTCTAAAAAGTACTTCAACTCACTGCTGCACATTAAGGCTTTTTCCATGCCCCAGATGTAGGAACTACAATGATCACACGACTGAACAATGTTGACTTGATAATTTACAAAAACATGATCCAAGGGGCTCTCCATCTGGTAAACATACAGACAATATTAGGTGAAAACAACAAATTTACAGTGTTAGGCATATTGAAATTAATTAAACACTTACATTTTTATCCTTTTTACGTCTTTTCTTCCTGGCTTTAGTAGGCTGAAATAACAGTAAAAATAATGTTTAGGATATATTTATGATGTGATAGGAGAAACACTGAAAGCATCACATTTTGCCTGACCTTGGCTGGCTCAGCCTCCTCTTTCTTCATCTCTCCTCTGATAAAACCATCCAGCACGGACTGGAACAGATTCACCACCAACTGGACTTCTGCCTTCTGTGTGTCATCTGCCAAGTGAAACACTTTGTTCTTGTAGCTTGTCATCAGATCCTTGTAGCCAATTGTGGGTTTCTAGGTAAGGAATGAATGAAAGAATGTCAGCACAAGTCAATCAAGTACAGTACAAGCAGTTCATGCCACTGGCAACTATAGAGACATACCTGGAGTGAATACATGGCTTTGATGGTCTCTCTAAACTGCATTGTGGCAGTTACAAAGATTGCTTCTGTGGCAGAAAGTGATTTTCCTCTAGATCGGAAATCATTCACCTACAGTGAAAAACATGCATGTTTAATGTTTGATGTTTACAGGTTTGCGTAAAAGGGCATTATCTTACTGACTAATTAACCTGATTGCCCAGAAACTCGTCCAGGTGGCGCAGTTCATTGGCATTAGTGATTTCTCGATCCAGTGAGGCGTTCCACTGCTCTGACACTCGTGTGGCACGGCTGATCTTTATGGTGGGATTACGACCCAGACTTTTGCCTGAACGGTCCGCATGTAACTGAGAAACTGGCCTAGATGAGGGTCCTAATAGTAAATTAACAAAAAGGACAATATTAAAATAGTTAGATATTAAACAGTGCAGTGTAACTAAACCCTGTAGATGCGCCGCTATGAGGCCTGCACGAGTCATTATTTACACAGAAAACAAACTCAGTCCTGGGAATAATAAAGGTAAGGCCCATGTGTTTTCTTTTCATGTTTCAGTTCAAGGCCTGTGATTATAGTGCACATCAAATGTTTATAACACAAAAAGTTCTTATTACCTTCTCCGCCAAATAACTTCTCACTGAAAATAGGTGTAATCTCTCCATTATCTGGCATCTGAGCCTCTTTATTGGGTCGTTTCTTCAAAATCTTGCTGAAGAAGCCACCCGACCTGCAGGACACAGAACGTATCATGGTCATAACTACAAGAAAAACTTAAAAATACAAGTTAAAGAGTGGATAAAAGGTCTTAAATATCAATTTCTATTTAAATGCCCATAGACCAATCCAGGGCATTACCTGTCTGGTGTGGATGCAATGGACTGGGATGAATCATGGTGGCCAGTGTCTTGATGGCGTCTTCTAAACGAACCTCCCATTGAGCCATCTGCAAAGCTTTCTGAATGACCAAACTACACAGCAAAATGTTTTGTAGGTTAATAAAAGGTCAGACTTATTAAATGTTTAATTATTTATTCTAAATTACCTCACAAGGAGAGAATGCCCCAGCCCCTTCTGAAGTTGGAGACAAACTGTCAATAGAAGAGGCTGATTCCATTCTGTGAACATAATCAAACAACATACTCAACTTGACTGTTTATGAATTTAGGGTTGGCAAAAAGACGGTCAACTGTGAAATTAGGGGAAGCACATACAGTTGTCTTTTCCCAGGTCCATTTCTTCCTGATGAAGATATGACAGTGTCATAGTTTTCTCCATCACTCCTTCTTCCTTTCCATTTGTCAGGCCTCTCCTTTATTGCCCCGGGGCGGCGCTGAAGGTTTACTGCTCCAGCTCCTTCACCAACACCATTTTTATCAGGATCAACAGTCTGCAAGGCCAACGTAGATGGGCGAGTAGGGACCACCTGAGGAGATACAGTCTTTTCCTCTTTTTTAGCAACTTTGTCATCTTTGACTTTTTGAACCACAAACGTATATTGGTCCAGCTCTTTACTGTCTGCTCGCTCTTTGAGTTTGGAAGTCTCTGGACTTTTGACCTTGGGTGGGGATGGTTCAACCTTACTGGAGGCTGGGATGGAGGAGGCAGCTGCTCGTTCAGTCTCTCTTTGATTGTGTTCAAGTCCTCTTCGCCTCCTCTGCTCTCTCTTCTCCTGACTCCTGGTTGAATTTATTCTATTTCTCTCAGGAAGTTGTACTTTTTTCTTTTCAGCACTAGAGGGTGAAGTGGCAGAGTCTGTGGGCATGTGCATATCTTCACTTTGAGCTGAGGGTTTAAATGAAGATGGTGCAGACTCTAATGTTTGCTTATTTAAGCCTGCTTCATGTTCTTTGTCCTGCAGCTGGGGTCCAGCCTCAGCCACTGTACCGTTGACTTCTAAATCTTCCTCTGTCTGCTCCAGCTCGTCCTGTGAGCTTGTGGTGACCTCTCCTTCCTCTTCCTCATGGTCCAGCACCTCTTCAGTCACCAGCTCTATGTCAGGATCCTCCCGGGTCTGAGGCTCTCTTCTAAGTCTTTCCTCTTCTTCCTCTAGCCTTTTCTGTGCAGCTTCTGTTTCTCGAGCTGCCTGCTGTTCTGCAGCAATCCTCTGTGCCTCCATCTCTTCAGCCTGTCTCCGAGCCTCCTCTTCCTCTAACCTCCTCCGCGCTTCCTCCTCTTCCCGCTTTCTCTGTTGCTCTTCCTCATGTCTCCTCTGGGCTTCTCTCTCCTCTTCCTCTTTTCTTCGTTTCTCCTCACGCATTGACTGGCATCTAGATTAGAATGTAATAACACATCAATTCTTTGCATAGTTTTATATCCACTACTGTACATTAAAAACATAATACCAAAAGCAAGTTTTACTGTTCTTTTGACATAAAAAGACAAAAGCAGCTAATGTTAGAAGTTTTAGTTACCGCCTGCGTGCGGAGTGGCCCCTGACCAGTGCCTGTATTTTGGTGACGCCGTGTTGTTGACGTTTGTAATCAGTCCTCTGTCTGTGCCCCCTCCATAAAGCCTGGATTACAGCGGCTGCACGCCGCCTCCGCTCCTCTTCAGAGTACCTACGCCAAGAACGCTAACAAAAAGGGTGTAAAAATCTTCAAATATTACACTTGCTGTGGTGATAAAATCTTTAAATGTATGCTTACTTGTATGACAACAGCTGCATGTCTCATTTCTAGAAACTCTCTCCTCTGCAGTCGAGCTCTGACCCAGCGCTGAAGGAAGATGATCTTTCGCATCACGTCTTTGTGTAATGCATCCTGAAGCTGCTGTCGTTCTAGCTCTTTCAGAAATACCTAAAGATAAAACATTTATGGCCATGTTCATATCGTTTATGCATGTATAACACAAACAAATGTAAAAATGATATAGTCCTATTATTTTACCTTTGTTTTACCAATCTGGTAGGTGGTGGGGTCCAAGTCCATCTTCTCAAGCAAAGTGGAAATGGCGTCTTTTGATGCACTTGCATTGTTGGGCAGCAAAACTCTGAACTGTGCAAAAAACTCCTAAACAGAATAAAATGAATTGGAAAAATAAATAAATCTTACATTGACTGACTATACATAACTTGATTCAACATTGTCTGTTTTACAAGCTGTAATACCTGAAATGTGTACTTTGCTCCATAGCCTGACCTCCGGATTCGAACAGTCTCCAGCATCCCTGTGTATCGTAGCTGCTGAACCACCAAGGTTTCATCTAGATACATCTCCTTCTGCTCATAAACAAAACATAGACATTTACTTTATTAATCTAATTATGCAGTAGTTCTACTGTCAGTAATACAGGAAAATATTACAAGAAATATAACCATACTTTCTCAGCGTTGGAGCGAATACAACGAATAAAGAAAGGCTCTGCTCTGTTGAGTGTCTCTAAAAGCTTTGTCAATGAAGCCTGAAAACGTATGAAGATAGGGAATGAAAATAGGTAATATTCCTTTGCTCAACAGTAAGTAATTTGCATCATAATGAGACAGTGGTACCTGGAACTGGGCACTGATGCTTGGAGGCTTCTTCTTCTTGTGCAGATGAAGGAGAGATTTGGTAGTGCGATCATGTAGTGTCAAACTCACAATAAACTTCAGAGACCGAGAATCCAACAATCTCTGCAAAGCACAATAATTATCCACAAAAAAAAGTTATGTTAATGTATTCATAAAACAAGAGAGGCTTAACAAAAGATTACAACAGATACCTTGGGAATAATCTGCTTCTGCTTGGTGTTCTTGTTCTTTCTGCAAAAACAGAAAAACACTGTCAGTCTTAATCCCTGAGAATTGATGATAAAATCATTAGTTAAACGTGAAGACAGGTTAGTACAGACGGAAGCCGTCTTCATGCGTTGTCAGTCAGTGACAGAAGTGTCACAGGGTTGCACCTGCCAGAGTGGATGAATGCTGACATAGACAGGACATTAGAAAAGATGGTGGGAAAGAGGGAGGTAGTACATTGGTGGAAATCTGATTTAAAACTCAATGGATCTACAAGGTAGACATGCTAGACAGCTGACCAGATGGAAGATCCTACTTCTAGAGCTACTTCTGCCATGGGTCAGTTTGCAAAAACTGTTATATAGAATATAACATGCTGAAATTTACTTTAAGAGTTTACAGGACATGCCTGCACCGTCTGTGAGAAATAATGTTCATGCAGCAGTCATAAAAAAAGAGCATTTCAAAATAGTCTTTAGGAAAACTAGATGGTATCTACTAATTCAACTAATAAAGTAGTTCAGTGAACAACATGTGCATGAAGCATGTGACATTACAGGTCTACTGCCAGCTCTATGAGAGTGATGGTTCAGATGTCTCTGCCAGGCTGGGCTAAAGAGAACAGGGCTGACACCAGGTCTGTCTGCAGACTCACTGGAGGATGTGTCGGGGAAATCGGAGGCGACCCCAGGACTGCAGCAGCTTACGTGGGTCCTCACCATCCAACTGCAAGTTCTTAATGGAGCTGATGATCTGTGCATGCATGTCTCTGATTGAACCACACAAAAAGTGGGTAGGAGTAGGGTGTGTCCCAGGAGGAGGAGAAGAGAGGGGAACACAGGGCAATTTGTTTTTAATACAAAATAAGTAAGGATGAAAAAAATAGTTAGACCAGACATGACAGAACCCCCTGTCAGGAATGCTCAGGAGAAAACACCACCAACACTGTTATCTAAGACAAGAAAACACACTGCAGGATAGTTGGGGATCTGCTATTATGGCTTTTACAAGGACTCATTCATAAAAAGTAAACCACTAAACCCATCTACATATATTAATGTTTATACAGATAAGCCACAAGACACAGAGGACCTCCCAACCATGCTGCTTTATCTCAGCAAGAACTGCAAAACACACAAGTTTAGAGAGAAAGATTGAGCTGTATCCACACCCCATTCACTGAAGTAGTTAACATGCAGAGTCGAGGTTCTGTGTAGTTGGTCGTCTCTTTTCATGCCTGGCCATTGGCTGTGACTGTAAGCTGTTATAAGTGTTTAATTTAGCCATTTGTTTAATTAGGACTTTAGAGAAAATTTGGTGAGGTTAATTTGGAGACACGTCGTTCTCAATTCTAATTCATGCAGTAAATTCTATACTTACCATGATCAATAATGGACCAGACAGAAGGAAAATTAAATGCAACTGAGTGCTTCAAAGCTTAACAACTCTATCTGTTTAGATATGACTTTGTAAAAAAAAGGAGAAGAGCAGGAAGTGACATTCTGCAAAGCGCCATGAACTGTATTTGAACCTACAACACCGGCGCAACGAAGAGCTAAACCACAGCCCAATAATTGTAATCTTAGATTTGAGGTATAAATGTATGTTTCCTTCTGCCTGGCCTAATAATTTTTTTTTCACCTGACCACCAATTTACTTACTTCTTATTTTCATAGCTAGCAAAGATGTCTTCAAAGGCCTCTAGAGGGCGCTCCTCTGAGTGATCAAAGCAAAAATCGAGCATAGAAGCTCGTCTGTGAAGGGGAGAGGAAGAGAAGAAACCACACACACTAGGGTCACCAAAAGGTGGAGAGGGATAGTGCCAGGATCAAATTGGGTGAGGTAGGAACTGATGTTTTAAGGTTTAAAAAACACGTCAACTGAACACTGTGACTGAGAAATGAATGTCTGTCCTCTCCTCACCCAAAACCACAGATTAAAGCTGGAAGATTATTTCTACCATTTAACATTCAATAAAACAGTAATAAGTATAAATACTACAAAGAAAAACCACACAGAGTGAACCAAATCTCCGGCCCACTGGTACCATCGCAGGCAGAAAGGTTGGTCAGAAATGTTCCCAAAAAATAGAAATAACGTTAATGACACATTACTTACTTGTACATTCTTTCAACTGGAGTATTAGATCGCTTAAGTTCTCCAAGAGGCGTCCTTGAGATGGGTCTGACAACACCTACCACAAAAACATGACAAATAGTACCTTTTCTTAGGAAAAGTGGTAGCTTTAAGGTTATTAGAACAGAATCAAAATAGGTAAAAGATAATATATTTATATATATATTTATATTATATTTAATATATTTGCAAACATGTAAAGTACTTTACCTGAGGTCTTAGCAGCCCATGTACGACCAGCTTCATTAAAAGCAGCTAAGCCTCTGATAGTGGCGCGCAGGATGCCCCATCGGAACATGGCCACTGGGTCCATTCCAATGAGCTGACGAACATAAGCCCGATCACTGCTCCTCAACAAAGCCACAATGTCGGGACGCATGTGATCAGTGTTCTTCTCTCTGAAATCCTGGAAAGAAATAGTTACATATTTAGATGAACTAAAATAAACACTACAGGTCTAATATTTATGAATGCTAAATGGTGCACCTTTATTTGATATTTGACTCTTCCAGCAAAATGTTGAATGACAAATGCTGGTTCCAGGACTGGTGTGGGGACAAAGTATTTGTTTCCCTGATGCTGCTGTTTGAATTTGGCCAATAATGTTTCCTCTGTGGCATGTGGGAAGCTGTAACACAAGGACGTGATGACAAGAAATATTCGCCAAAGAAACAAAACATATTGTGCAAAAGTTGCTTTCTTACTTGCTCTCCTCATCCAGCAAGTAGAGCAGGCCAGTGGGCTTCTTACTGATGAGGTTGATACAGCCCACATTGTCAATGTAGTCAATGTTGTGCCAGGTGATGCCCTCTGCTTGATATTCCTCCTGGACAATTCAGTTATACTGAAGTTAGCACCAAGCTCTCAATTGAATTGTGTGTGTAAGAAACTAACAGCTTTATTATAAACATACCGAATAATCAAATTGGAAAACATTTACACAAATATATTATTCAATTATAGAA
>JAVQJW010366538.1:0-10322 GCA_036025195.1 Hypseleotris klunzingeri
TGGAAGAGCTTGCTCGCTTCTAAGTTGTTCTAATTTGTAGTTGAAGTTGGCCCCATAGGAATACATGGGATACATGACACATTAAAAACTCGCGCAACAAGAATTGACTGCACGCATCAGTATGAGACAGGTATGTATCCACTCGTCTAAAGTGATAGAAGAACATAGTTGAATATGGGGAAACGGTGGCGTGTTCCTTTAACACAAAAAGGGTCTAAATAGCAATTGTGGAACCATTAGTTTGTCCCATATTTTTTTTCTCATGTGGTTATGCTGTAACTTACCAGCTGCCACAATGCTACACTGACTATAAACGGACCACAACAGAAATAGATCTCAAAGACTCAATGGCTTTACACTAATTTCTTACGATATTCTTTAAAATTCAACCTCTCTTCATTGTCTGCTCTTGTCGCTGTCAAAGACAAAGTCAGGATTCTGGAGCGGAGCCAGCCAAATCAATCAAGATGGGCCTGATAGTGTAAACTGACAGGACGCGGAGGCAGCAAACCGTGATACAAGCAGATTAGAAAGTGTCTGGTGAGAGAAGACTACACAGCGTGAAAGACTAAAGCAGGGTTAGACAGAAGTGACCCCCAGAGAACGGCTATAATCACATTAATTACTCTGGCCCTTTGAGAAATCTGTGATAAAAAAAAACATGGCTGACCTTCATGTTCCTTCTCCGATGTACCCGTTTTCTTCATCTTTTTGGGCGTTTTCATAAAAAGGGGGAAGATGGTTCTCAATCCCAGGATGTCAACAAACTTATGGCAGTTGTCGGCTCCCTCCGGTCCGATCATGCCGTGGTCCAGGACTTTGAGGGCACTGGTTCGGGAAATTTTCTTTTCTCTAATAGAAAAGAAAAAATGTAAAAAATAGGAATCACGTTACTAACATATAGGGAAGTTAAAAGGCCAAAAAGTCAGAAATGAAATCTCTTAAAAATAGTTAAAAATGGGAAAGCTGGTTGTTTGGCTTTCAGGAAAAATTATAGAATGTTCCCAAAATGCAATAAAATCTATATCTATAACTATCTACTATCTATACTATACTTCAGCGATCTATTTACAATATCCGCCTATGATGATGTGCTATAATATCACTGCTCTGTCAACATTTTCTACAAATTTCCCCCCAAAAGTCAAATAACTTTTTGTAACTAGTATGGCAAGTCTTGTTAATTAAGGAATTAAGCAAAGTGATATTATCAATGTTAAATAAAAATGAGTTTATAGCAGTTTTTTAAATAAAAGACAAAAACTTAAGGTGGTTTGGAAATGACATTATGAGAGTGAGATTCCAAGATTTCATCCAGTAGTCCATCCATAAGATTGTTTGATGATGGTTTCACGCTAGATGCAGTTTTTTTTTTATTAGTCTCAATTTTTACACACAAAACATTTTTTACAACAAAACCAGTAATAACCAGTGTATTTTTTACCAAATTCATCAATACAGTTAGTGCCACTATGTTTCTGTTAAATGTGTAGTCATATGCACTTTAACATCATGAAAAACAGCAAATATTTGAGGGATCAGTAAAAACAGATTTGTACTGTTTTGTTTTAGAATGAATGAAAGCACAGTGGATCTAGAGGGCTTGGTGATTGGTTAGTGCTTCCTGGTCAGGGAGGGGCTAGGTAGTAAGGAAGGGATAAGTAGGCACCACACGTTAAAAGTAGCGTCAGAGAATACACACACATGCATGAAAACTACCCTTGGGTTTAGTAACTCGACAAATATTGAATCCATCTAATATTGAGAAAAACATGTTGACACAGACGCTCTTTGAAAAAAAAAGTTTCAAAGCATATTTATAATGATTAGTAATAAGCTTCAGCTGTTTCATCTTTTCCATCCTACTCACAAAGACACTTGAGACATCTTCACTCTACAAGCTGCCTCATTATTATAAACCCGCAACCAAATCTAACCATGTGTTCTGCAAATATGATCCTCGTCTGTTTACTGTCATTAAACGGTGCCATGATGAAAGACACCAACTGTTCTTCTTCTCCTCTTTCCTCTACCGCCGCCTCTCCGCCTCTCGCTTCAGGAAATGTAGCCGTCTGCGCCGTGTCACTTCCTCGGTTCCCACCAATGACAGATGACAGTGTTTATGTGGGAGGAGGGACACATATTTCAGCAGCTGAGTGAGCCTGTCTGCGAGGATGTATTAGATATGATGGACGGCACAAAGGCCCGCAGGGAGCAATAGACTGTGTACTTTGTGAAGGCGAACCGCACACCTGACTTACTGCGCGTTCTTTTGTTTTGTTTTGTTTTGTTTTGTTTTATAGTTTATATGCAATAGTTTACTAAAGAGAAAGTGAGCCATCTATGTAAATCCAGTTATGTACCACACTTTGCTTCAAAAGTCCAATTTTTGTAGGACTGGTACTGTATGTTGTCCCACCATATCATCAATGGCTATAGGCTGCTCACATCTTTCTGCCCCCACGTTAATCCCAGTCAGACACAGTGATGTTGATATTGTGTTTGTAAAGCTAATCCAGATGATTATGAAGATGAAGTTACTAAATAGAAGCCAAAGTATGGGTGTGCAAAATGTCAATAAAAGACCGGATCATGATATGAAGTTAATCTGAGAAGATGTTGAATCATGCTACAGCCCATTCATTTATGCTCTGCTCTTTACTGTCATTTTTACTGTGACAATGCTCACCTTGCATTTTGACAACAACAAAAATAAAGTTAATCAATTTGCTACTAGCCACTGCCTAAAACATTTGCACAGTACTGTAAGTCAAAAGTCCAAACACATTTTCCCATTGTAACCATAATGGATTGCTGTGGCAAAAGGTGTGTCTATATTTTTAGTTTTGCACTCACCTTAGCATTAGGTTCATGAGCTGAAGCCCCTCCCCCCTCAGGAAGCGGTCTCTGTTATTGGGCAACATTAAACATGAACACAGAGCATCAAACAGGTTCTCCATCATCTCCTGCTCCTCTGCCGTGGACGGGTTGTGACGCTTGAATACCTGAACAAAAACATTTCATCTTGGTTATCAAGAGTAGAGCGAGATAAAACAAATTTTTGTAGACTCAAATTTCAATATTTTGGGTTGGCTTTTGTTTTAACATAGGGTGAGAAATATGGTAAAAATATAATATCACAATTTTTACTGAGCCAAAAATTACTATTCAGTAGATAATATGCAGCTTATTAGCCTAGTACTTTTTTTATTTAAGAAAGGTAATGTTGGGGGATTTTGATGGTGGTTCAGACTAGATCAAAATATTATTATATAATACTTATAATTTACACCACACAAACTGCACTGCCAATAAATGCACCCAGAGAACCATTGTTGCCACTACCATTTAACAACAAATCTGATTAGAGAAGATGTGTGTTTGGCTGTTAGTGCATTTTTGGGAGGGAACCACTGAAATCTAACACAAATAGTTTGGTTCTGTCGTATAGCAAAATGTCTTAGTTTTAACACATAACACACATCTTTTTTTACATTTTACACAGAGTTTCAACTTTTTGAAAGGATCTACAAGAAGGTTAAGCTTTATTGTATCACTCCATCTTTCAGCACTCAATTCAATGGCAGTACTTGAAGAAGAAAAAGCGTGGTATATAGCACTATAAATAGCCTGAGAACCCTAACCACAGGAGGACTTACAGACAGTTGCTGCAGCAGCACATCGATGCCGTCCATCTCTCCCAGCAGCTCTCTAGTGTCTGGTTCGAGACAGAGACAAGAAGCAGAGGAGGGGCGTGTGAGCTATAAAAACTAAATAACAGGACAACAGGGACAACCGGAGGAAGACGGCTGCC
This sequence comes from Hypseleotris klunzingeri, assembly GCA_036025195.1. Taxonomy (NCBI): domain Eukaryota; kingdom Metazoa; phylum Chordata; class Actinopteri; order Gobiiformes; family Eleotridae; genus Hypseleotris; species Hypseleotris klunzingeri. The sequence goes on from JAVQJW010366538.1 coordinate 3,815, forward strand.
AAAAAACAACCATTTACACACCAGCGGGGGCTACAGGAGGGTATTAAGGCGATAAATGATGGAAGGAATCTAGAAAAACACAAAGTAACATGAGTTTAAACAGTGACGAGCACATTGGTCTTAAGGGGCCACCGTCGAAATTGAAAATGAGGGGAAATGAGGATGCTGAACAAACAAATATTTCAGAATATTCCATGTAGACCTGAAAATGAGAATGCTTTTAGCTTAGACAAGGCTGTTTAAGAGCTTAGTGCAGATGTATTGTGATGCTATGTAGTTTGCTTAGAAAAGTTGTGCTATTTGGGGTTGGCTTTAATCCCACTGTTATTTTTTATTTTTCCCAGAAATCACTAGGTGGTCAATGATATTTTGTTTAAAAGCACTTTTATGCTTACCATGCAACGCAAATAGGCAGCTCATTGTTCCTTTAATGCTTTGACCTACTGTTTAAAATTCTGAGCGGCATATTGGAAACTTAATTAGCATACAGGAACTTTACTGTCTACCATAGAAAGTCTTTGCATAGGGCAGGTACATACTTTCAAATGAGTCTGTACATCTGTAATTCGACATCATTTCGAGACCATTTACAGGCAATTTGTGTAAAGTTTGGTTTGAAATGTAAGTAACACAAAAATAGTATGAGTGTATCTTAAAAAAAAAATACAAATTCCCTATCATGGGTTATGGGTGGCAAGAGTCTATCAGTAACTCTGTATCAGTAATGGGTCTTTGACAACAACCACCACAGTGCAGCAATTAGGCCAAAACTGTACAAAAAATACTCTATATACATTTTACATTTAAGATGAAAAACCTTTGTTGTCTGTAAATAAGCCCTATCTTAAGTCCTTAGGGTGCATAGTTTTAGCTTCACATGGTTCAAATAGTCCAAAAGATCTCGTATTTACGCACTTTTCGCTATCCACCGATTAATCAATTAATCGTAAAAATAGTCAACAGATTAATCAGTTAGCAAAATAATGGTTACTTGCAGCCCTAGAGAGAACCCACTGTAACTCAGAGAGGACACGCAGCACGGTTAACATAAGTCTTTGTTTGATTAATTTTTCTTTATGAGTATTACCACATGTGCTATTATTCATTTACATGTTTTAAAAGCCCATTTTATTAAAAGACAGAAAGTGCAGATGGGACCGAGGCAGCATGTAAAATCAAATGAGATGATGCCTTCCCTGAATATCAATGCAGCTTTAATGAGAGCCATGTCCAAGGACCTGATAGCCCCATGGCTCTGCTGGGATTTACAAGCTTTACCCCAGGCACCGACAAGGTAACAACATGGGAGATAGAACAGAGTTTATGCAGGGATCTCAAAGTAAGTTTCAATACCTTTTCAAGACTTTTTAAGACCCTCTCCAAAAAAAATAATAATTTAGGCCTATATGTTTTTGTAATAAGCTATAATTTTAGGACAGACTATACAAGAGTTAATGGAAAACAAACAAGCCCACATTTTTCAAGACCCGCCTAAACACATTCAAGACTAACTGTACCAGTCCCAGGCAAATAACCTGATAGAAGAAATCAGGAAATACGGTAGCACTTTACTTTACAACACAGTAATAATATGGTAATAGTGTGGCAATAAACAAGTAATAAACAAGTACCAGTGTTGTAATTATGGTTAATTTCACAGAAATTACTTGAAAATTACCAGCCCTAATCCCATATCCTAACCATATGTTGCCCAATAATTACTTTGTTATTCTATATTATGCTTCTATCTTGTTACCACTGTAAATACATTGCATGAAACTACAAGAGGAATTACCTTAAAATTATTATAATTACTATATCATTACCTGTTTAATACTTTTGCTATTAGACACTGTCTAAAACATTTGCACAGTACTGTAAGTCAAAAGTCCAAACACATTTTCTGTTTGGATAAACCAGATTGCTGTGGCAATCTGGTTTATTACCAGACTATTACCGCATAGTTGTGCTGTAAAGTAAAGTGTGAGTGGAAATAATACTGTAGATCAAAGCAATTGTATAGAAAAGTACACAAAGAACAAACAGAGAAGGGGCTAGTGAAAAGAATAGGCCTACATCTGTTTTATTAGCCACATAGTGTTCAGTGGAGAGCCCGCAGCGCACTTACCGTCATTGTTTTGTAGCAGGATGGCCAGGATCTCACTGCAGTACAGCTTGTTAGCGTCAAAAGGCATTTTGGCCTGGGGAAAGAGAAAAACACAACAAGAACCAATTACTGCTGATATAAACTTGTGTCTGGTAGAAGTCTGGTGGTATGCTCTCCATGTGTCTGAATGTGGACTATGTTAACTAATGAACTAGTTTATTTTGGAAGCACACAGACAGCAGCTCAGTAGCCATGTACATTTGTGTAAGAGCTATTTCATGAAGACACATACCAGCATTAAGAGATTGTTTGGTGAATAATGTACCTTTAATTCATAGCTTGTTTCTGACTATTAACTTATCTTAGCATTTTATTTTTAAACACAGTCTTTAAAAGGGATTTATGTATGGGAGTACAGCAACATCAGATCAGAGTTGTGGTTTACCACTTTGAGCAATTTGTAGTAAGGGCTTTGAGTAGCGTGGCTCACACAAACTCTGATGTGATGTTGCTGTAGAGGCTAGGGTAAAGTAAAACTTAACTACTATTGGTTAGCTTGGCCTAAGCTTGGCCTAGCTTGGCTTAGCTAAGTCTTAAGTTAGAACTCACTTTCCCATTCAACTGATGAAGTGTTCCAAAACCTTTGACCACTGCTGTACATGTTTTCAGTTACTTCTTGCCAGTGTGAGTATGACCAAGTGCTGCTCTGGGTGTTACCTTGATTCTTTTGAGCAGCCACTGCATGAGTCCCTGCTGAGCGGCCTCTGTGCACAGTCCTGGTCTGAACTCAGCCATGTTTTCAATGATTGCTGTAGGAGAAAACACAACATGACTTTATACTCAGACAAGAAATCAGCAGAGAGCCACACAACTACCAAACAGAACCTGTCATACACATTTAGGTACACATTTTAGGTACAAAAAAAAGCAAAGATTAAATTATGTCTAAACCTGAAAAAAATTAGGATGTCTTAATCAGAATGAAATAAGGTCTAAATCAAGTCTAAACTCTTTATAAACAAAAACTGGGCCAGGAAAAAAATCTAAGTATCTCTAAGTCTGAGAATAAGAAATGTCTAATAATAATAATGCATCATTTTTTCAACACTCAAAGGCGCTTTACAAATGCATTATTTATCCACAGTTACACCTGGTGGTGATAAGCTGCCATGGGGCACACTGACATAGGCTGATAGTCTAAACCATGATTAAAACAGGTCTAAACTCCGGACTAAAATCAATCCAGGACTACAGAAAGAGAAAGCATCATCTCCTTGTGCTTGGGTAGGTTCTCTTGTTTCCCCCGTCAACTCTGATAGACCATAAACAATCTTCTGGAAAAGTCCTAAAAAGTTTTCTAAAAAAAGGAAGAAGGCAAAACTTATTGGGAAAAAGTCAAACAAAAGAGTGACATGTGCAAGTGGCCGTGGGAGGAATAGTATGCGCAGCCTTGTGGAGTGTAGAGGGAAGGCCTTTATGGTTGTTTCACTGGAAGCAGACAGACAGACAGCGGCTCAGAGCAGGGAGCAGCCGAAACAGCACAAAAGGCTTATTGAGGCTTGGAGAGCTCCCTCGATAATGCTCTCAAACTCTGAATAAGAAATGCCCCGCGCTCTCTCTCTCTCTGTATATACCCACACACCTAAAGAGCCCTCCTGACGCCCAGCCCCAATCTGGCAACAGAAAGAGAAAAATCAGCTCAGTGAAGTCAATGAACACAAACGGGCTGAGAGAGAGAGAGCTGTGTGAAGCTAAATACAGAAAGCAAAACTACGGGTGCACTTGGACTTGTTACTATGGATGTCAATCAACTAAATCCATCATCCTGGATTCAAAACAATGGACATGATAATAGTATTTGGCGGTAATGCTAAATACTAGGGACCAATATATCAGCCCAACATTGCTATCAGCCAATATTTAATACATATTCAAAAAGGATCATTTTTGAAAAGCCTATTCAAACAGTAGAAAAAACAATATGTCTTGGTTATTTAATATATTTAAATTTCTATGAAGATGTCTTAGTTTCAAGAAACATACCTTACTAAAACATGTTTACAAAATAGAAGCGGTATCGGCCAAATTTATTACTTAAATATTAATATCGGCCAAGAAATTTCATATCGGTGCATCCCGAACTAAATACCCATACCAAAGCAATATTAGAAATGGAGGAGACACAAGTTCGGTTCCTTCTCCTGCATGTAAAAAAAAGGCTAAGGTTACACTCTGGACTTCTGCATTTGACCCACTCCTGAATGCCGCTGGGGCAACCTATGGGAAGCTGTAGTGGAGAGCCCAGGGACCCATATCCAGATCAAGTCAAAATCTTGGTCAAATCTGGTGTCATTCCTGACCTTGCCTGAAAAATGCATCCAAATCCCTGTAGTAACTTTTGAGTAAAGCTGCTATCAAAGAAACAAACATAAAGACGGACGGACACTACCGAAAACATTAACTCCTTGGTGGAGGGAAAAATGTCTAAATGCATCTTAACCAGACTGTGAAATGTGTAAAAAAAAAGGCATAGGAATATAAAACAACTTTAAAGTAACTATACTCTCTACAACTTTGTGACTCTACCCACCACTGGTAATAGCCAATTGACTTGTTTCCACTTTCCTTTAATTACACTCCTAAACAGAGGCTTCCTGTGTTTTCTCTATTTGGATTTTGAACAATGACACAATCCACTGTTGATTGTGGAGCACCGAGCACGCCGTTTTTCACTCTTGCCTTTGTTGTCCGTCTCAGAGTGCTGGGAACGGGTTCAAAACGAGACGCGTGTTTGAACAGTGACTGCCAACTTTTCATCTGTGTGCCTCGGCCGCGCTTCAGCACTTTGGACAGCTCCGTCGCCCATTGTTTTCCCCCTGTTCCTGTTCCAGACACTGCCTTGTTCTGGGGGGAATAAGCTGTGTTTGCTGAATGCCTGGTTTTTGGCCCTGCGAGGCACCCGTAGACAGCATTCAAATGAGGAAACTATTGTGTGATGTGTTTTCCCCTGTTGAAGTTGAACAAGGAGGACTTTTGATGGTGATTCTTATTCAAACATGATCTTACCAAGAGTGTTGTAGATGCCGTCTGCCTCCTCCTTCACCGACTCGTCCAATCTCTCCATGTTCTGCACCAACAGGGCAACTACCTGACCCTCCAACTGTAAACAAACAGACAGGAAACTAATTTATCTTGGGACCACGGTTTAGCTCAGTCGGTAGAGCGTGTGGCTCATATACAGAGCCTACAGTCCTCATTCCGGCATTGGGAGTTCGAATCCGGCTCACAACTGTTTGCCGAATGTCATTCCCCACTCTTCACCCTGGTTTTCCTATTGATCTAATATATAAAAAAAAAGGCCAAAAAATACAAACCCAATGTATACTTTAATGTGTTACAAATGCGTTGGGGTGGGTAAACCTTTTTGTTAGGGTTTGTATTGGTATGTCTGTCTGTGAATCAAGTTATTGTTCACAAATTATTCAAGTACTAGTAAACGTCTTCAGGATTCTTCAATGACCAACACTTTTAGGTATGATAGTTCTACTTTAGGCCTTGGATGTACAATCTTTCAGATTGTGTGCTAAAATAAGCTATATAAATAAAATGGCCTGGCTTGGCTTTAAACATTCCCCATAACAAACATTTCAAAAGGTCTATACATCCTTGCATCAATCCTGTATACACAAAATTAGAAGCGTTCTTTCCTTCACAGGTGTCGATGTTGGCAGGAGACAAGTCAAAGTGTTATCAGTCAAGTCAAGATTGGTCCTCTCTTAACCTGAGCGCGGTGGCTGGGAGCTGGCTGTCTGGATAAAAGTCCTATTACAGATGAGAGAAGAGTCGGCGCGTCGGCACAGATTTATGAGCCACGGAGAGAGTGTCCCGGATCATTTGATTCATCTTATCAAGGAGACCACCTGGCCTTCTGGCACCACCACTGACGACTGGAGGCATTACAGCGCACGGCAGAGACAAATAGATTCTGCCTCCAAGCGTGGCCACCGGAAACAGCTGCTGCCCGCGAGAAGACTTTTTATGGGCGCTATATTGTATTTAATATGGAACTATGGAACCGAAAGACAGCTTGGCGCTAGGTCACATTACAAGGAAACTCATAAAGCACTTTGTCGAGGGGGAAAAGGTGACTGTGTATTAAAGAGGGGGACATCTGTTACGCACTTAGTTCAATTCAACTTGAATTTAATAAAGAAACATCCAGTTTAAGTGATCTGAACTGCAGAACTGGCTACAAAATACCAGGGCAATTATGTGGTCTCAAATACTGTAGGCATGGGACGATATTCATTTTTTGTCTCACGATTATTATGGCCATAATATTTGCGATTAACAATAATATTACGATAATTAAAAAACAATGCACACAAGTTTAGAAGGTCC